>JAHWFP010178342.1:9478-50703 GCA_023313725.1 Lithobius niger | reverse complement strand
GTGTAGAAATTCAGAATTGTTCACACAGGCTTCCGTAAATCTCTCGCGATCACCCATCGATTGAGCAGTTATTTATGCTCACAGTTTCTAAACTATTCATTCAAAAAACTCACGGAATGTCGGTAAATGATGACTGTTGCTTCATGTATCGAATAAACTTGTAGAATCCACTCGATCGCCAATGGTTATTTTAAAATTGCTTCATTCCTGCGGACCACATAAAACGGCCCACCGGTGGGCTAGCCTCTTCCTAGCCTCCTAGCCTCCTCCTATAATAATAATAATAAATTTGTTACAAACGCAACCGGAATGGTAAGGACCTGGTGGTCACTAACTGCTATCCGAAGTTAAAACAAAAAATATAAATTACAAAAGTTGAAGATTTTAAAAGTTTAAAACGAAGATGATAGTCTGGCTGTAGAGGAAGGATAGATAGTATTGGGATGGGGTCACGAATGCCTGGCCCCCAAGGTTAGACCTACCAGGGACACAATGATCCCCGATGGCATCGCCAAATGTGAGGGACAAGTGAGGGGAAGAGCCGTATCATTGTCAATGTGTGTAAAATATAAAAATATAAAAATAAAAATGCATCGCAGTTAAAACTTGGCCTAAACCAATTGTCAATCTTAATATAGTAATAATAAACATATTATGGCTCATATAAAGGCGAAAGGGAAAAGCAAGGGCTCGTAGGAGACTGCTTATGGTAAAACGAAATTAAAAAGTGAGGATGAGAATGGAGTTTTAAAAGGTGAGGATTGAAGGTGGTGGTTTAGGAAAAGCTGGGCAATGTTCGGGGCGAAGGAGGAAGCGGCTGAGATTGCACTTGGTTAGTTTATTTTTGAACGAAAGAAGTGATGGTGCAGAGACAGTCTCGTCACTTAGGGAATTCCTTGCAGGTATCACTCACAGGGCGAAAAAAGATTTTCGCGTGTTGGTGTGAAAACTTGGAAGAACTAACTTAATACAATTTCCTCAGGTCTTAGCAACAGAACTTAGTTCGAATCCATCTGGGAACGATGTCATTTGCCCTACTATTTTCACAGTATTTTATTTTTTCGGAATTCGAAACTTAAACTGTGTTTTTTGCTTGTCAGGAAATGACGTTGGTGATTGCATGGTTTGTGATGTCATTTCCTGACCGGAAATGACGTTAGGCGCCTGCCGGAAGTGACGTTAGATGTCATATGACCGGACCCGGAAGTAGGCCATCTTGGTTCCTGTGCTCGTCCCTCCACTTTACCACTACTGTCATATAACATTTTTTTATTATTGTTATTTACCATGTGATTAACATTATATAGTTTTGGTATTATTTGACGTAATTTTGATATTAACTTTGTGATATGTTCTTTAAAATTCCACTGTGAGTCAACCTCCATCCCCAAGTACTTCGTTATTTTTTTGTTCTATTTTCCTGCATGTTACTTCACTATTTATTCCTCCTACCATTGACGCACATTTTTCGGAATGAGGTGTAATATTTATTTTGTGTTCATCTTTCATTATTTTAGGAACTGTTATGTCTTATTGCACGGTTTTTTCTTCACTTATGTAGAGTTCATTTTCTGTATGGCATCCATTAATCATGTCAAAATCTTTTTGTAAATTGCCAATCATTTCTTCATAGTTATAATTTATAGAAATTATATAGTGTCATCTGTAACATGTATAACAAGGTTTTATTTACATAGTCATGAATGTCGTTAACATATGTTGCGACAATAATAAAAATAATAATAATAATGTTGTTTAATCAGCAATGAGCATACAGCAAGTGTACATTCAAAAAAGCACGATGCTAAAAGCTTGTATGTGCACTGACAATTAACTAAGTACATATACAACAGATAAATAAATATTATTACAAGAATCAATACATTACTAAAATTATTTACAGTCTTATAATAATAATAATAATAATAATAATAATAATGCTTTTTAATACATGAAATTTAGTACATGAAATGACTCGAAGTTTAGAAAAAAACTTGTTTGAGTCAACAAATTATAATATTTAAACATTTTTACAAGTATTATTTCGACAACCAGAGACATCTTTACTTATTATGTAATAACAAATGAGGAGCATTTTTTCAAAATGCAACAAGTCACATTTTTTTTTTACCTGAAGGTGGCGTTACATTCCTTGTGAGAAAATACGTGTCATACAACGTCCGTTTCGTGTCAAATTGTGGCAAGTTCCGCTTAAATTAATACCAGAATTGGGGCTATTTTTTCATAACGCAACATGTCCACCTTAGCTTTGCGAACAGAACGCAACTTGTCCACTCCAGCCGATCAGCTTGCTTCCCGCTTATCCAACATGGCGGCCTCCATCGTTTCATGCGGTTGAGTGGGAGCTGCCGTTGTTTATATGTTTTTGGACGGGTAACAATCATACTAAAACACATTTTGTGATGGATGGCCAGACAATTAGAATTAGCAAGTGCAATAATGGTGCAAGAAAAAAGAAAAAACTGCCAAACAAGCGACAGCAAGCAAGGAGAGACGGGTAAGTCGTTGTGTTGTCGGCGACGTAAACAAACGCTCATGCTGTGCGCGATGTAAACAAACGCTCGTCTTGTGTGCTGCTTAGTTAAAAGAAAATTATTGCTTTATGTAGGTATCGAGACCCTGATCCAGAACCCTCTGAATTCCCACCTAAATGCGTCCACAAAGGGGGTTCCTAACGCTTGCTCCAAAATTTCGTTACAAGATTTAAAAAAGGCTAGAACGCGAATAATGTCATGTTTCTTTTTGATCATTCCATGTATTTTAAACCCTAACATGGAAATTTTAAACGCTTTAGTTAAAAACTTCACAATTTCATCCGACTGGGCATAATAATTAGTTAAAAAGTGTGAACATGTGCAGTACCATTTTTTCATAATGCAACATGTCCATGTCGAATGCATTCAAAACGCAACTTGTCCAAAGTGATTTTTTTAAATGAAACATGTCCATAGTATAAGTCCTCGTACTTGCAACACCATAGTGAATTTAAGATTTTTTTTTCTGCCAAGTGTTTTTTGATGTACAAGTTAATAACAAGCTGCATTAATATCACACAGTAGTGTTTAATTAAGTTTGTAATCAGTTTTTCTCGATTTCCCAAAAAAAGTGAAATGGACTTGTTGCGTTTTGAAAATTCACTCCTCAAATGTACAAATGAAATATATACAATTTAAAAATTGTAACACAATGGCTTTTTACAAAACATAACAGCTTTTAAAATGTCATAAATAGAAAAAATACAAACAAAAGTACATACATCAGACGAACAATTATTTGTTATTATTATTTACTAAAACTTTTTTAAATTTTCTGTAACATTTCAATATTTTGATAATGCAGCATTTTCATGAGGCAATTTGTTAAAGATCGTTGGTATGTACCATATTTTTATTTCTTTTCCGTACGTGTTTATCCATAATGGTACCTCAAATCTTTGTATCTTAGTTCTAAGTTTTTTTTTCAATACTATAACTTTTATGAGTATTTATGCAGTAATTTTTTTTTTAATTACCACATAGTCCGCACAATTGTAAAACTTTAAGTATAACATTTTCTCTGTATATTTCACTGGTACGTTTATTATTGCTTTTAAATAGAACTTTTACAATTTTATTTTGTATCTTTTGCAATCTCTGTATCATGAAGTCTGCTGTAAACCCATAAATTTCTGGACTGTATCTTAGCTTGCTTTCAATCCCGTTAATATCTTTGATTTGGTACAGTTTTGGTAATATTTGTCGTAGTTTTCTTATAGTATTTGTTATATGAGTTTTAAAATTCCAGTTTTTGTCAATGTAGATTCCTAGGTATTTTGCAGATTGCTTAATTTCTAATTTTTTGCAATTATTGTGACAAACTCCTTTCTCAATATTATCTTTTAAAATTTCACAGTTTTGTGATGTTTAACAATGTGTTTTAGTTGTTGTATCTTCATTTTTGGTACCGTTATATTTTAATTGCACAGTTTTTTCTTTGCCTATAAATATTTCATTTACTATAAACCAACAATTTAATAAATTAAAATCATATTGCTGGTTTTTATCATATCCTCATAATATCAATTAATTGAAATTAGAATTGTATCGTCAGCAAATAGATAAATGTTTGTTCTCTGTATGTCATTTTCTGTATCATTTGTATAAATAATGAAAAGTAAAGGCCCTAACACTGATCCTTGTGGGATTCCACATTTAACTTGATTCATGTTACTATATTCGTCATTTATTTTAACTGTGGCTTTTCCATCCTGTAAATAATTTTTGATTATGTTATAAATTTTACCTCTTAAACCTACAAAGTCATATTTTTTTGGTAATATTTGTGGGTCAAAGGTATCGAATGCTTTATCTGGGTGTATAAATACTGCTCCTATAAACTTCCCCTCATTGAGTGCTTTTGAATTAATTCATTTATATCAACCAATAATTCTGTAATTACTATTTTTTTGTATATCCATATTGTATTTTTGTAAAAGTTTTTTTTGCAAGAATATAATAATAATATAGGTTTGTTGCAAATGCAACCGGAATGGCAGTAACTGCCATTCGATGTTAAAACTAAAAACTTATAAGTTACAAAAGTTAAATAGTTTAAAAGTTTAAAATGAAGACGTCAGCTCGGCTGCAGATGAAGGGTTAATGGTATTGGGCTGGGGTCACGAATACCTTACCACCAAGGTTAGACCTACCCTTGGTCCCTGACAATGGTCCCTGATGGAATTGCCAAACGTGAGAAACAAGTAGGGGAAGCCAGTTATCATTGTCAATGTTTCCTAAAAAATAATAAAATAATGCGTCGTATCTTAAAGCTTGGCCAAAAACAATTGTCAATCTTAATAAAAATAACATAATATAACATAACATAACATAATTTATTGCAAAAGACAGTGCTCGAAGCTTCAAGAGTTTGTGTGAGCAGCAATACAACATGATTTATACACTATTACACAAATATTAACTTTGAATGATGAAAGTGTTACATTACATTGCATATAATTATACATATTCATATATTACATGGGCTAAGAAGCATATCTACCCTCACCACACTGAATAGGACAGTTATCAATTCTGATTCTTTAACCAATCCCTGATATGTTTTTTAATAATATTTCTATAAAATCGTTCTTATATCAGATGGAATATCATTTAATATGGATGGAATAATAATTTCAAGGCATCTTTTACCAAATGAATTTTTCCAAGTAGGCAGCTGGAGCCAAGGCGAATTTTTTCTCCCTTTGTCTTCTTATTTTAGTTTGATATGTATTGTCAAAGTAATTATTAGTAATGACAGTGAACTTATACATATTTGAAAAGTTTGAAAGCTTGTAATTCTTAATTATATCCTTTGTGGACATAGTATGCCTATTGCCAAACAATGCCTTTACAGCCTTAGTTAAAGTCCATTGTAAACTTACAATATAACCATTTGTTGTCTGTCGTCCCTTAAATGGTACAAGCATATCTGACCTGTGAAAGCACCCATGACTCATACAGTGTTTTCTTAATTTTGGTTGCAAACGTGCTATTGACCATATACATGGTTGGTATAATTTTCCTATTTTTTTTTAATTTTTCAATATGTGTGTAAAATTTCCAATTTTCATCAATTTCAAGTCCCAGATAACCTAATGAAGCAACTTGTTTAATTACAGGGCATTTGGTACATGTATCATTATTTTTACAGTTTTCACAGTGTGAGCGTATGACACAATTTTTCAGTATGTGAAGTAGCTATATGCATACAATTAGTTTTATCATTATCAATGTATAATTCATTAGTATATAAATACTGATTTATCCTATTAAAATCTGTTTGTAGATTTCGAACCATGATTTCCTGGTTTTTCCCTATAGATACTAAAGAATATCATCTGCATACAAAATAATTTGGACTTGAAGTTTTCCTTCAATAATATCATTAATATAAATAAAGAATAAGACAGGGCCTAAAATTGAAAGTTGTCGTACTCCGTATCGGACATTCATCCATTCACTTCGTTTATCTGCAATTTCAACACAGCTCTGTCTATTATTTATATAACTATCAAGAATATGAAGTAATTTTCCACGAATACCAATATCATGTAGTTTATTGTGAAGTATTTTATTATCTATAGTGTCAAATGCTTTTTTAAGTCTACAGCAATTACAACAATGTGTTTACTTTTATTTAATGCATTCGAAATTTTATTGTTAATAAGACTAAGTCCATTCAAAGTTCCAATTCTCTGTCTAAATCCATATTGATGTTTATTTAGTTGATGACATTTATTAAAAAATGCGAAGTATTTTTTAATTATTTTGTTAAGGATTGGCAGTAAAGTAATTGGACGATAGTTGCCATATTGATTTTTTTCATATTTTTTAAAATTGGTCTTATTATTTGCTTTTTAAGGTTATCAGGCCACAGTTAAGTGTCAATAATAGCATCGAAAAGGATTTTCATAAAGTTTATAGTTTGTTCTTTATTGTTAACAAAAAACTCTAGTAGCAAACCATCATGCCCGCATGATTTCTTCATTTTAAAGTTCATCATAATTGAAATAATTTCATTTTTAGTCGGTTTTGAGATGTGACTTGAGTTGATGCTTCTTTTTTTTACTTCTAATGTATGGTCATATTTGTGACTGTAAGTTTCACGCTCCTGTGATTCCGTTTTCTGTTGTTTGAGAGTTGGTACTTCTTGATTAAATTATTTTGAAAAATTATTACAGAGTGTTTGTTCATCAATTTCAGGAAAATTTTTCTTTATTTGGTCTTTTTTATTACCACAAATTGTGTGGATTTTATCCCATACTTTTTTACTATCAGATTTATGCATTTCAAAAAAGGATGCATAAAAGCCCATTTTAGTATTTTTTATTTGTTTTGCAACTTTTTTTTAGGGTTTTATATTCCTCCATTAGTGTTGTACTAGTTATATTTAATTTTGAAATCATATTCCATAGTTTTTTTTTTTAATAATTAGTTCAAGTAGTTCCTCATTCATCCATTCTTGTCTATGATTTGTTTTATTTTTCCTATTTATATTTAGTTTCAAAATTGTATTACTAACATGAATATTTTTTACAACTTTTTTAGTTTCCCTATATATCTCATTTGGGTCTTTAAATGACTGCAAGTAGCACCAGTTGTAATATTTTAATTGTAAGTTAATACTTTTATGGTTCAGCTGTTGTATGTAATTTTTTTTAGCTTCATGTTCGGTTTTGGAATCATCATCATTCCACAGCTGGATTGCTGTAAAATAATGATCAGCTTTTTAATTTTAATTACAAAGTAGATATGTTCATAATTATTCGCTCTGCTTTAAATTAGGTCTATGCAAGATTTAACTAGTTTGTTTTCTCTATTTTCCTCTCTTGTCGGTGAGGTAATATGAGTATTGAATCCCAATGCAGCCATACAATTCTCGAATTTTTCAGTGTCGTATTTTTCATTAGAATCTTAGTGGCCTTCCAAAATGTTAAAATTAAAATCTCCAAGTAGGAGAATATTGATGTTTTTTGTGACATTTTTAATAAAATCTTTAAGTTCTTTTATAAAATAACAATAACAATAATACTTTATTTATTTCAACAACAATTTACATTGTACATTACTTGAAGCTGGAGTTCCATCTTGCGTGAGAACAATGCAGCATCTTATTCACCTTAATAGTCATTAATTATGCAAAATAACATTTCGCTCATTTCTTTGATTTTTCATGTTTTTATTTTTTTTGGAAATTTAAACAATTAAACTATGATGCTATTTAGTATTTGGGATGTTTTATTCATCCAATTTGATTAGTTTGTGTGTTGAGTTTTGAACTTATTATTATACGACTTAAGTATATTGTATAGTCCATAATTCTTTCAATTTTAGCTTCAATTAACTTCTGTTTTGGTAATTTAACATATTTTTCGGAATTTTATTAAAAATATAATGTATATACCATTTTTTGTTTCTTTTCCCATAAGTGTTGTTCCATTTTGGCAAGGTAAACATTGTTTTTATGTTCCTTGTTTTCTCTATACAATTACTATTTTTATGTTTATTTATATAGTAGTTTTCTGCCGCAATTATGTCATCTTTTAATTCTGAAATTAAAAAAAAATCTTTTCTTCATATAGTTCATTTGTCTTTACCTTTTATTTTTTCAAATAGTATCCTAATTAATTTGTTTTTTTGTAGTCTTTCAATTGAATAATCTGATTCAAATCCATATTATTCTGTTTCATATCTTAATGTATGTTCTATCCATGTTTAATTTTGCAATTATGTTTAATATTTGACTCTTTAAAATTCCAATTAGAATCTATTTCAATTACTAAGTATCTTCCAGATTTTTTTCCAGTTTTATGCATTCACTTAGGCATTTTGTGTTTTTGGTATTTGCTTCTTTCTAAATTCATACAATTTCCATGGTGAAATCAATTTTTTTAATATTTTTATTCATTTTCGGTATTGTGATGTCCATTTGTATTGTTTTTTTCCTTACTTATGAACAGTTCATTCAAAATAAACCAATCAATTAGTTTCTTAAATTTATTTTGTAAACTAGTCATCATCTGCTCATAAATATAATTTATGGAGAACAATATTGTGTCATCAGCAAAGAGTAGATGTTTAGTTTAATCTGTTTTGTCCAAGATGTCATTTGTTTATAATAAATGTAAAGGTTGTTCCATTAGTGATCCTTGTGGTACTCCAAAGGTAGTTATTTTTTCATTGCTAAATTTTCCTTTTTACTTTTACTGTTGTTTTCTTATCATTTAAGTAGCTTACTGTTACATTATTGATCTTTCCTCTCAGTCCATTTTTTCGCATTTTCCTAACAAAATGTTTGTGTCGAACGTTTCAAATGCTTTTTGTAGATCTACTAAAATCACTCCTTCGTATTTTTCTTCATTGCACTTATTATTATATCATTCAGATCTATAAGTAGTTCTGTTTTACTTATATTTTTTTGTATAATCTTATTGGAATCAATTTAATATTTGTATCTTTTTCTTAAGAAGGTTCTTAACGTTTTAACAAAGAATTTTTCAATTATTTTGCTTATGATTGAGAGCAGTGCTATTGGTCTGTAGTTATTTGTGTTTGTTTTATCTCCTTTTTGTTTACTGGTCTTATAACTTGTACTTTTAAATTTTCAGGCCAAATTTCTTTTTCAATTATTTTATGTATTGGTATATACATAGAGCTTTAGCTTTGTTATTTTTAGTTTGTTTTATGTGGTCCATTTGAATTTGACCATATCCTGTAGCTTTACTATTTTTTGGTTCATCTATTGTAGATAAAATTTCTGGTTTAGTTATATATCCAATATACATTGTTTTTTGTGTAACTTTCTGTGTTTTATATTTTTCTTTTTTAAACTTTTTGTTAAATTTACCTTTTTTATACTCTTTATGTTACCTTTTAAAACTATCTTTTAAGTCTGGAACTTTTTTCAAATGTATTATTAAAGTTGTTTGCTATTTCTAAAATTTCATCCTCTTTAAAATTTTTCATTATACTTTCATCATTGTTGTCCTCTTTTTTGTTTCCACCTACTTCATGTACTATTTCCCCAAATTGTTTTTTCTTGTCTTTTCAAGTCATTGTCCTTGGCAAATTCCATTATTTTCCAAAAAGGATTTCTGTAGTATGGCGTCATGTGTTCGTTGATGTACACTCTCCTTCTTTCTCCATTAATAATAATATTTATTCAGCAACAAGCACAAAGCTACAGAGCCAGTATGTGCACTGAGACAAAACAATAATAGATTCTTATCTATAAAAAAAGCTCATATTACTTATCATATTAACAAACAGCAATATTAAAAGTTCACAAAAAAAGTATTAAAAGTTATTATTCATTTAAAATTTCAATTCACAAGATGCTTAATTTCATTTCAATATTATACAGCTTAAAAACTCGTGTTACAGTACAACGACTATATTTTAAAAGAACCCCAAAATCCAGCTTTTAATATTTTATTTTTATTTTGTACATGTCTTGAAAGGACTTAAGGGAGAAGGTATGTCATTAAAAATGTGTGGTACAACATAGGCCATTCTTCTTTTACCGTAGGAGTTTGTAGCCATGCATTTATGTTCCTGGACGGTCTGTGGATGGGTATTTTGTTTTTCGAGTCAGAATAAAACTTGGTAATTATCGAATACTTGTAAAGTGGATTAAAAGTAAGAAGCTTATTTTCAGTAAAAATTTCAAGAGTAGTCTTATTATTGTTTGTATTAAAAAGTGCCTTAGCGGCCATATTTAACGATTTTTGTAGTCTGTTGAGTATGTTAAGAGAGGTCGAACCAAAGACGATGCAAACGTAGCGTACCTTTGACAGAATCCAAGCTTAAATAAAGTGATTTTTTAACGCTGTTACTCAGAAAATTTTTTACCTTGTAAAGAAGTGGGGTGGTTCGTTTAATTTTCAAAATTATATTTTCAATATGGTTGTAAAATTTCCAGTTTTCATCAATTTCTAAGCCAAGATAAGTTGTATGTGTAACTTGTTTAATCTTAATACAAGAGCAAGAAGATTTAGAGCAATCTTTGCCATGTAGATAAATGGAGTAGTGTTTTTTAGTCATGTGTGAAGTTTTAATATGCATATAGTTGGTTTTTTCAGCATTTATATAAAGTTCATTTTTTCAAAATAGTCCTTAATCTTATCAAAATCAGTTCGAAGGTTTTGCCTCATAATATCTTGGGCATAGTTTATCGACATCATGCAAATGTCATCCGCATATTGATTAAGCAACGCTGTAAACTCATTATTTACAACATCATAAATGTAAATTAAAAAGAGCAGAGGTCCAAGAATAGAGCCTTGGGGAACTCCATAGCTAATTTCTTTCTACTGGCTAAATGTATTATCAATTTTCACACTGCTGTTTCTCTTTGATAGGTAATTAATAAGGATGTTAATAAGGATGTTAGGAAATTTACCTCTAATGCCATGCTTATACAGTTTTCTAAATAGAATATCTTTGTCAAGTGTGTCAAATGCTTTTTTTAGGTCAACGAAAATTCCACCTACATGTTTTCCTTCATTCAATGCTCGCTTAATATTATCATTAATGTATATAAGTGCATCAATTGTCCCTTTTTTTTTGTTGAAAACCAAATTGTTGTTTGTTCAAAATATGGTACTTGTTTAGATAATTCATCATGCTTGTAGCGAAGAATTTCTCAACAATTTTATTTAAAACGGGGAGCAGTGCAATTGGTCTGTAGTTACTGGGGTCTTGTTTATTAACTTTTTTTGAAAATAGGTCTAACAACCTGCTTCTTCATGTTATGTGGCCAGATTTCAGTGTCGGTGATACCAGAAATTAATATTTTCATGAAGAAAGCCTTAGTCTGGCAGAAGTGTTCCATAAGGAAGCCTTCTTATCTACAAGATTTTTAAAATTTTTAAGTTGTTTAAGTTTTATAATCCCTAAAATGTCGTATGTAGTCGGTTTAATTAACTGTATGGTGTTTTTCATGTTATAATTGTCAGAGTTTGATATCTAGTCTTTGTGTTTTTTTTTGCACTTTTTTTTCAATTTTAGATTAGATAATGTAATCTTGTTGATCTTGTTGATAATTGTCAGCAAATTTATTACAGATATTTTCCATATCAGTATTAGGAAAGTTTTTTTTAATCGGATCATCAAGACTTATGCTTTCTGTTTTTTCCCACAAACGAAGTTAATTTTTTCCTAAATTTTAGCACTATCCTGGTAATTGTCTTTAAAAAATCGTTGGTAATAAGTTTGTTTTGCAGCGTTCACATTATTTTTTACCTGTTTATTAAGTTTTTTATAGTTCTCAACTTGTTCTTTAGTTGGATTATCAAGCTTGGAGAGTTGTGTCCACAATTTATTTTTGTAGTTAATCTTAGCAAGAAGTTCTTTGTTTATCCAATCATTTTTGAATGCTTTATTTGCTGGTCTAGTTTTTGTGTGTAGTGTTTTATTTTTATCGTAAATATCTTTTTGTAAATATCTCTCAATCTCAGATTAAATAAGGTCAGGATCCCCTAATGCTTTTAAATAGTTCCAGTTAATATTATTAAGTAGTCTGACAATAATATGACTATTATATTTATAGTAATACTGATTGTCTGTATTCTTGTTAGTACCAGATACATTTACATGGTCCCAAAGTTGAAAAGCAGTAAAGTAGTGATCCGCAAGTTTAACTTTGACAACATAGGCCTTGAGTTCCCAGTTTTTAATTTTATTATAGATTAAGTCAATACTCGGTTTAACAATTTTATTATTTCTGATTTCCTCTCTGGTAGGCGAGTTTATTTGTTGTATAAAGCCCATTGAGGCCATTGCATTTTCAAACCTCTCAACACCATATTTTTCTGAAACATCTTGATAACCTTTAAGTACATTAAAGTCACCAATCAGGAAGAGATTAAGATTTTGGCTCTTATTTTTCAGTAAAAGTTTTAGTTTTTTAATAAATTTGGTTCTACTCACTGATGGTTTTTTTGAGATTTCAATTAATTCAAAGAGGTGGGTCTTAAGTTTGAAACTGACCTTTATCGCATCATTTTCATCGATTTTGACGTTTATGCTTGTAACTTAAGTTAATGTAGTCTCTTTATAAAAGATGAGGATACCACCACCTTTTTGGTTTTTCCTACAACTGTACAATTTTTTGTAATGTACAATATTGTAGGCCTCAACCTTGCATTCTTTTAAATTGACCTCAGTAAAAACAATGAGATCCCAGTGTATTTCAGCAGTTTCGAACTCGGCCAGCCAGTCATCCCCATTAAGCTGACAACTTCTAATATTAGTATATATACATTTTATGTTTGTAGAAACGTTATTAATGAAACCAGTTTTCAATTCTACAAAATTCTCAAAAACTCCATTAACAAACTCATCATGGTTTGCAGTGAAACTATTACGCACTCTGTTCAATTATTTTTGTATTTTTTTTACTTATTTGCAGGAGGTCTTCCATACTTTTGATAGTAGATACTTGCTTTTCTTTTTCGTCTCTTTTTATGTTGATTTTATCACCTTTGAACCATACGAATTTTTGCGTTGCCTTAAGTTCTTGTTTCATTTTCCACAATAATGTCTACTAGTAAGGAGTAAGGTGCTCGTCATTGTTCCCATTTCCGCAGAGATTATTGTTGTGTATTAATAATACTTTATTGCTTGTACAGTCTCGAAGTCCATCCGGACTTGTGTGAGAAGCAAACATTAATACACAAAAAATAAATAAATAAATAAATACAACAATATGTACACTTTGTAATAAATAATGCTTTCCTGAACAATATCTTACATAAAATACTATTCTTCTTAAACATAATGTAATTATTTATAACAAATTTATTAATTATTTCAAAGTTAAATTACGTCATTCAACTAACTTAAACCATAATGTAACAAAAATGTTTTTAATTTTGGTTTTAAATTCATGATACTAAAATGAATTAACATTGTATCCGGTAATTGGTTAAAAATAACAGGCATATAATATTGTTTATTCCTTCTACCGTATTTATTTATCCATCTCGGTACTTTAAATTTATTTGTTGGTTTTCTTAATCGTTCATATTTTGCTGAATTGTAGTTTTTGTGGTTATTTGTAAAATAATTTTTAATTATAACTATTTCGTCTCTTAATTTTAGTATTGTCAAAATTTCATATTTTTTATATAACTCTTCCGTGTTGTTTCTATTATTTCCAAATAATGTTTTTACAATTTTATTCTGCAGTGTTTGTAATCTGTTTATTATGTACTCTGACACAAATCCATAAATTTCAATTCCATATCGTAACTGACTTTCTATCCATGCACTATAAATAATTTTTTTGTTTTTATCATCTAGTATGGACCTTATTCGATAAATCTTTGACAACAGAAATCTAAGTTTATTTAATAAACTTATTTAAACTTATTTATTATTTATTTAATAATAATAATAATAATAATAATAATAATAAGTTTACAGTATTAACACTGTAATAATAGTGACAGTATTAGTGTAACCCTCGAAGCCTTAATGAAAAAGCTTGTGTGAGTGTCATAAGTCTCAGTCTTAACAATCATACAAATATTATCATCACAACAATGACTGCACATGATTTAATTACAATTCACATTCATTTTTGCACTAATAATTCAATAATTTTTCTTTTTTATATAATTATGTATTTTCCAGTATAAAAGTTCGTATTTTTTTTTAATTCGCCCTCATTCATACACTTCATCATTTCCTCTGGTACCCCATTAAACAAGTCTAGTATAAAATAATCCCTTTTTCTTTTTCCATAATTGTTTTTTCACATTGTTAATTTATAACTATTTTTACCTGCTCTGGGTTTACTTTTATAATTTATTAGAACTTTGTTGTTATTATTAAGAAAATACTTTGTCAAGATAACAAAATTGTTTAGATCTTTTATCTTCATAATTTTATTCTCTTGGAAGAGAGTTTCTGTTTTTGTATCACATTTGTTTCTCCAAATAGAATCTTTATTAACCTATTTTCATGTTTTTTTAAGTCTTTGAATTAAGTAATCTGTTATTTCTGTGTATATTTCAATACCATATCTGATGACAGTAGCTATCCAAGCATCATGAATTATTATTTTTTGTTTCTTATTTAAGATTTCTCTCAATGTGTACAATCTTGGAGTTAATTTTATTTTTTATCAACTCTTATGCTTTTTAAATGACCAATTTACATCAATTTCTACTCCCAAACATTTCATTGTTTGTTGTTTTTCTAGTCTAACACACCTCTCACTACAAATATGATTGTTTCTATCAATCAATTGTTTTTGCAGTTTCCATAATGTTTAATAATCCATTTACTATTTTTAATTTTAATTTTTGGTACTGTTATTTCCATTTGCAAGGTTTTATCTTAACTAATAAATAAATCATTCTCAATATAATAAACATTAATGAAATTAAAATCGTCCTGTAACTTAGTCATCATATCTTCATAATTTTTATTTATCGATATTAATGTTGTATCGTCAGCAAACATGAAAGTTTTGTATTTTTCAAGTTTTCAACAACGTCATTTGTAAAAATTAAGTATAAAAGAGGTCCCAGTTCAGAACCTTGTGGTACACGGTATTTAATTGCAGTCGTAATACTATTTTTGCCTTTCACTTGTACTATTGTTTTTCTGTCCTGCAAATAGCTTTTTATAATATTATTTATTTTACCTCTTAAACCTAAGTTATAAGATTTTTGTAATAGTATGTTCATACCAAACAAAATACAAATGCAAACGTATTTACGTGGCCTTTTTGACTTATATGTCAGACTGCCAGTGTGGGGAATCCAACCCAGGACATTTGAAATCAAAGGCTAAGGTCCTACCGCTGAGCCATACTGACACGGCCTGTCAGTATGGCTCAGCGGTAGGACCTCTGCCTTTGATTTCAAAGGTCCTGGGTTCGACTCCCTGCTCAGGCAGTCTGACATATAAGTCCAAAAGGCAACGTAAATAGGTTTGCATCTGTATTTAGTTAGTTCTTGTGAGCCTTTGGCTTTCCCGTCTTTCATATCAAACGTTTCAAAAGCTTTTTTAAATTTATTAGAATAACCCTATATATTTTCATTTATTAAGTCCTGTCATTATAAAGTCATTCATTTTAGATGATAGATCAGTAGTACCCATATTTTTCTATAACCAAACTGTACTGCTGATACATTGATCCAAAAAATAACATGTTTTATTAACAAAAAAACTTTTCTAGTATTTTATCAATTATAGATAATAATGCAACAGGTCTTGTCTATCTCCTTTTTTTAAAAACTGGACTAATAATTTGAATTTTTAGCTGTTCCCTCCAACTGTATTGGAGTCATTCATCTAAATTATAACTGTCACAAGAGAATTTAAAGTTGAACATGAGCGAAAAAGTGAACGGTAATTGGGATACCAACCCCTAGTAAACGGGGGTGGCACGGTCCCTAATAGTGGTAGACCCTTTTAATTACCCTTGATTCAAAGAAGATATTCCTTACCTTCGAATAAACCTAATTAGAGTCATTCATCTAAGTTATAAACGTCACAAGAGCAGTTTAAAGTTGAAAATGAACAAATATTGAACGGTAAATGTGATATTGGTCCCTAGTAAAACGTGCGTGGTTCGTTCCATAAAAGTAGTAGACCTTTTTCCTTGCCCTTTATTCAAAGAAGAGATTCTCACCTTTCGAGTGAACTTATTTGGAGACATCCATCTAAATTATAAACGTTACAAGACCAGTTTAAAGTTGAAAATGAGCGAAAAATTGAACTGTAACTGTGATACCAGCCACTAGTAAAACGGGCGTGACTCGGTCCCTAACAGTGGTAGACCATTTTCATTACCCTTGATTCAAAAAAATACATTCCCACCCTTATATATAAACAACTGATATGCAAACTGCTTTTGTGTAATGGTTACATAACGGTTCTAGCATAATAGACCAAATGGCAACAAATTGAGTAATAGTTGGGTGTCATTTTGGTTGCCATCTTTAATGCTCATGGTTTACAGCCTGGAACCCTTCAGAATCTTATAGTGCACATCCTTTTGAGTACGTGCCTACAAAAACTGCCTGTACAATTTCCTTTGTATTTCCATATATGAATTATGTGCATTTTTTAACTATAATATTCAAATTAAGCCTATTTTATTTCATTTCAACATTTTTTTTCCGAATTCAGCACGCTTTTTCCAGTTAGAAACAACCATGAAACCTTTTGTTGCAAATTGTGGTGGGGTTAATTCACGGATTTACTGGCCTAAATGTATTCCTTGTTTGTTTAATTGTATTTTCTGCGTAAATTCTATCAAAAATATTTATTATTTCATTATATATCTTTTCAGGTTCTTCTATCCCATCCAAAAATTTACAATTTATCATATTTAGTTCCTTTACAATTTGTTCATTATTAATTTTTAAACAAGGTTCTTTATTAGTATTAAAAAATCCGTCTTGATTGTAGGAAGTCCGTCTTGATTGTAGGAAGTTTTTTTCTCGGTCCGGGTTGCACCTGTTTGGAATGCACTGACGGAAGACATTGTCTCGGCTAGCTCGGTTCAGACTTTCAAGCGTAAACTTAATGATTTTAATCTGCAACCCTTTTTATCCCGTCCATTTTAATCGGTTTTTTTTTTCATCTGCCCTTGTTACTCTTTTAATGTGTCAATGATCAGTTGTTCCACAACTTTGTTTAAAATGTGGTTGGGTATCAGTGGCAATGAATGTTGCCCTTCCCATCCACCCTGGTTCCCAGAGATGAACAGGAAACTTTTATTATTATTATTATTATTATTATTAAAATCGTCATTTTTATTTTTTTTTATTTTGAGCAGTGGTTCCCAACCTTTTACAAACCGCGGCCCGTCCTGAAAATATTTTCCCGTGACCCCAACCCCCAAGTAAATTCCTTCGCCCGTCGGTTTCACAAGTAGGGGGTCTGAGGGAGCATTGTGAGCTCCCCCAGCGGGGTCTGGGGCGGAAACCCAGGAAGCCAACGCGTTTTTGGCATATTAAGCATTTAAACATCGTAATTTGCTCATATAAAAACAGCAAAGCCACGTTCACAAAGTTGTTAGAATGGAGATTAGCAAGATTAGATTGGAATGATTAGTTGTGAGAATGGAGAGATTATAATTAGAATTAGAATTAGAGTTTAGAAGAGATAAAAGTATTTCACAATTAATTAATTTTATTAACGATTAAATTTCAGGGGAAAAAGATTTTAAGATTAAAAGATTTAAAAAAATAAAATAATTTTTTTTCTGCTTAGGTATCGCGACCCCCGAGAAGATGCCTGCAACCCTATTTAGGGTCGCGACCCATAGGTTGAAAACCACTGATTTTAAGTGTTGGTCCAAATCCAGTACATAGTTAGGTAATGATCAGATAGTTTTTCTGTTAATACACCCCCTCTTGATTCATCAAATCGACTTTTTATATATAAATGATCAGTACATGATTTTTGAAGATATGGTTTACCATCTTTTAAAATGATCTCCTCTCTAGTAGGTGATTTTAATTTTCAAGTTAATCCACATTCTGTCAACTATTTTCAAAACAATCCTCAATTTTCTTGCATGTCTATTATATTTATATTTATGTCACCAACAATTATCTGGTGCACACTTTTCTTTCTATTTTTCTGTAATAATGATTACAACATTTGAGGAACTATTTTCTTATTTGAAATTGGCTTTCTATAAATTACTCCAACTTGCATTTTATAAAAACTTTTCATTTTATTATACATTTCAATTTCTAAAATGCAATTCTCATCTTGATCAAGAATATTATACATTTTATAAAAATTTGTTTTCATTAATCCAATCAATCCACCACCTCTTGTTGTATTTTCTCTTGCAATAGCCATTTTTTCAAATCCCCTAATATTATAATATTCAACTTCATCCTTCTTTATATTTATTTCTGTTAAAATTATTACATCCCAATCAATCTCTGATTTTAGAACCATTGCGAAAAATTATAATTAGTATTTATTATAATTGCAATATGGTACATATCGTAACCCTCGAAACTATCGAAATAGTTTGTGTGAGTTCAATTAAATCATACTTTTCACAGTTACATATTGTCGCTATATCGCAATACTCAACATTTCACCATTGCTAATTCTGATTGTCTTTTTCAAATTTAAATAATTTACTTATAATCTTCGACTGTCAATTTCTCAAATTTAATTTTGTGTTGCTAATAAATACTCAAGTTCTTTTTGAGTTCATTTAGATTATTGTAGTGTATTATATATCTTTCTAATTTATATAAAATATTGGTGATGTACCAGATTTTATTCCTCTTCTCATATTAACCCGAGGTTGCATATACAGTGGCTTTTGTTAATGCTTAGAACCGTAGGCATTGTGTTTATTAACGTTGCTATAATAATTTCTTGTGATGACTATATAATCCCTTAATTCTTTTATTTTTAAAATCTTATTGTCTTTGTATATTTCACTACTTGTTTTCTTTATTTTCTGTCCAAAAAAGATTTTTATAATTTTGTTTTGCACTTTTTGTAATCTATCAACAAGATAATCTACTGTGAACCCATATAATTCTAATCCATATCTTAAATTACTGCTAATCCATGCATCATACACTACTTTTTTATATTTTTTTCATCAAGAATACTTCTTAATTTATATAATCTGGGTATGATTTTTCTAAGTTTTGTAATTACTCTTCAATATTTGCCGTGAAATTCCAATGTGTATCAATAGCAACTCCAAGGTATTTTGAGTCTTGCTTTTTTCTAAAAACACACATTTATCATTACATCTGTTAATTGATCCATCTACCAGGCAATTTTTGCAGTTTCCATAATGTTTTATAATATGTATGTTTTCATATTTTTCATCATACAGTTATATCCATTTGAATTGTTTATCTTTGCTAAGGAATAATTCATTTGTAATAAACCAGTCATTTAGTAAGTTAAAGTCATATTGTAAGTTGTTCATCATATCTGTTTACTTATTGTTTATTGAAATTAGTATAGTATCGTCTGCAAATAAATACATGTGTGTTCTTTTCAATGTCATGCATAATATCATTAGTATAAATTAGGTATAATAGGGGACCTAATACTAATCTCTGTGGTACTCCAAAGTTTACAGGTTTTAATTTGCTATTAACTCCTCCTATTTGCACCATTGATTTTCTGTCTTGCAGGTGGCCTTTAATAATATTATAAATTTTACCTCTTAATTCTAGCATTTCACACTTCAAAAGTTTTATTTAAATAGATTAATATTACTCCAACATATTTTCCATCGTTTAATGCTTGTGTTATGATTTCATTAATTGCAACTAGTAAATCGTTTATGAATATATTTTTTGTACTGATTTTTGCTTAATAAATTCATTTTTTCTAAAAAAAATTCTTATTCTGTTTGAAAAAAATGTTCTACAATTTTGTCTATAATGGAGAGTAATGCAATACGTCGAAAGTTATTTTTATCTATTTTCACTCCTTTCTTGTAGATCGGTCTTTTTATTTGTGTTTTTAGGTTCTCCGGCCACATTTCTTTTTCAGTAATGTTATTTATTAATATTTTGATTCCTTTAGCTGTATTTACTTTCAATTCTGTTACATGATCAGTCTGAATTTTATCAATCTCTGTTGCTCTTGTGCTTTTTAATTCATTTATTATTACTAATATCTCATTTTCTTCTGCTATGTCTACAAACAATGTATTACTCATGTTGTTTTTTGAGTTTCCTATTTTTGTATTTTTTTACGATAATTCGTATTCATCGTGTTTCTCTTTATCACTTACTTTCTCTCAACTTTGGTATATGAGTTAAAAATTATCATTAAAATCATGTGCTGTTTCACTTAATGTCTCTGATCTGAATGTGACTCTCTCAATATTTGCTTTCTTTGGTTTATACAGAACCTCATCTATTACCTCACAAAGGGTATTGTTATTTCCTTCAGTTTATTTAATTTATCATTGTAGTATCATTGCTTGCAGGCTTTAATTTGCTTATTTATTTCTTTTTTAACTGTTTTATAAGTTTTTATTATTTCTTCATTTCTACCCGAACTTTTTCTGGTTTGATTCCATAATGGATTATTATAATTTATATGTTCGACAAGTTCCATTCCTGTCTCTTGTTTGTTCCTTTTTTCTTTTATCAAGCTTACTTATATCTTTTATTGTGTTTTTTCATATACATTAAGTATTTTATTCGTTATATCATTGCTGATTTCATTTGGGTCCCTATAATTAGTTAAATATTTCCAATTAATTTCATTCATTTCCTTTATAATTTTTTATGCAATAGTCGTACTCTACTTTCACATGTTTCAATGTCAGTTTTAGAGCTTAATTTTTTTCTGTATTCCAAATGTGTATTACAACACATTATAAAATTATGGTCCTATAGTTTTTCGGTAAGTGTTTCTCCTCTGGTTCCTCAATACTATTTTTTATGAAAATGTGGTCAATACTAGATCTTTGTAATACATGATTCCCATTTTTTAAATGATCTCCTCTCTAGTTTGTGAGTCAATTTTTTTCGTATCCTAGTTCAGCAAGAGTGTTTTCATATTTATCAATTAATAGTTGCTTATGCTTGTCTTTTACATCAGTTTGATTTCTTAATGTATCAATATTTATGTTTTCCATATTCAACGTTTCAATAATTTCATAAGCTTATTTTTTATTTTTTTTAAGATGCCTTTTAAGTATTTTATGAAATCTTTTTTAGTAGTGTTAGGTTTTTATAGATTTCTATTAATCGTATATTCATTTCCTTATTTCTACTTTCTAGCTCAACTTCCAAAATGTTATCATCTTTATTTAATACATTTATGGCAGCTTCATAACTTTTGCTTATAAATACCATAATTCCTCCTCCGTTTCTCTAGTTGCAGTGAATCGTTTGAAGTTGTCTATACTATACAGGTCTGCTTCTTCTTTTTTTTTATATTTATCTCTGTCAAGACAATTATGTCCCACTCCATGTTAATCTTTGACATTTTTTTAAGTGAGTCCCAGTTTTTTCGTATACTTTGTATGTTGACTCTTTTATCACTTTAACACTTTGGCTATTTCCTACGTTTTCAAGTATTTTTCCATGTATATCATTATTTTGTTCAAATATTACATTTGTGAATTATTATTCCTTTACTAAGTTCTGAAAGTCTTCTTCTTCTCCTTTTTTTATCACATTTTGTTTGATTTCATTGTTTCTCATCATTATTTTCTCGTTACGAAACCACACGTATTTAAATTTGTTATCCTTTGTGAACATTTTTGTTTTCCAGAATAAAGCCTTATTGCAGGGAGTCATATTTTTATTCATATAAATTCTTCTTCTGTTTCCATTCGTAAACATTTGTCATTTGTGACGATTCCTTTTCGTTGCTTCTACCACTTATCTCTACAATCTCTATGTTTGAATTGGATGATTAGTGTACGAGGTTTTTGATTGTCTCTTTTTAGTATTCTGTGAGCAGCATCGATATGGCACTCTTCATAATTTGTCACATTGAAATTAGAAGCTAGATTCGTACAACTTATTTTAAATTTTAATTTGGCTGCCAGTCCATCATGTTGATCTCAAGGTTGCTGTTTCTTTCATATTGATCTTTTTCTTCTGCTTTTATCTTCATTACTTTCATGTTTTTTTTTCTTTCTTCATTTTCTTTCTTCAGGTCTTTTTGCTCTTCACTTAAAAAATCCAAGGTTTTTATTACATCTCCTAGTTTATCATATGCTTCAATCGTCTTGTCTCTATTCATCTCCATTCGTATCATTCGCCCTTCTATTCCCGTTTTTTGTTCGCTAGCATCATTTTTTGATTTTTGATATGCTAATTTTTTACTTGTTACACCTTTTTCTTCGAGATCACTATCGTCATTTTCTGAGGTTTTACCGTCCGTTGTTCTTCCTTCAGAATTTTCATCTTCATTAACCATTTTTTTTTTACTCTGGTCTTGATCTGATTTATCTGAATTTGTTCTGGTCTTCCTACATCTCTTACATTTCCATTTTCTTTTTCTGATTCACTCTTTGCCTTCCATGTCCGACATCTCAGTCCTGCACAGTTTCCACAAGTCACCCAATCGCCTTGTGTTCCTAATTTATTTTCCAACAAGTAAGTGCAGTCGCCATTATCCACACAACCAACACTCCCCTACAATATATGACGTCCTTAACAATAGGTATACAACCAATTGAAGGTCACACATAACACATGCTGTCAAAAATTGAGAAATTAAAACTAATTTTTGATTTATGTATCACTTTTATGAAGTTAATCTATTCACATGGATTAACAAAGACGGTGAAGTATAGTATCAACAATATAACTACCTAGTGAAGGCTAATGATACCTACGTTTAATGTAACTTGACTACCATTTTTCAAGGCTGTTGATTGGGAGACTTAAGCAGTATCATTGAGCCACTGACTCGATTTAAAAATTAGGTTATTATTTCGAAATATTGCAACTCTATTTGATTGTTGCTCGGCACGCAATATTTGTTCTTACCCCCAACCTATTATTCCTAAAAATTTCCAAGGGAAAAAAATGGTCAACAATAGCTGACGCCATCTATTGTTGCGTGATTGTTGCTTGATTGAACCGAAGGTAACTTTTCACTAAAATCACGGTTTTACTTCCAGAGTAGTAGATAGACAACCAAGTAAGACAGCAAGTTAGAAAGGAAGTAAACACACCGCATCTTTTTAATGAGGATTACCCGATTTGTGATGTCACACACCCTTCAGCTCACAATGCCGCTAATATGTAGTGTTCGTTGTGGGAAACGCAGGGGCACCTATATGAGCTACATGGAAAAAAAATTTGGTCTGACGAAAATGTTTTACATTCACGGCATTTCCGTAGAAAGTATATAGTTACTGGTGAGAATGGATCGGTTATCAGTTTTTATACAACGGATGCGATGATTGGCCTGCCGCGAGGTGGGCAAGCCTGTAGATTGCGGTATGCACAAGACAAATTTACCCACCTCAAGGCGGGCCAATCATCCCACCCTTTGTATAAAACCCGATAACCGTGAATTCTCATCAATAACTGATTAATACCACGGTTGGACGTCAAGCTAACTCGTATTTAATTAAAACGTTTTGTGTTTATGAAAATTGCTTCAAGAAATAATTCCGTATGTCAAAATGAATGAACGTCATTCCATTTAGGTTTGGGGAGGTGGGTGCCAGACGGACGAGTCTTTTTGCGGGCAGGCAGACTGTAGGCTACGCTCGCAAGGAGTAGGGGGGGGGGGGGTAGTTAGACGACACAAGGTTTGGCTGGTAAGCTCGCTCGCTCACTCATGCTTTTTGGAGAGAATCACTTCGATATGTGAGGAAGCAGGGATAGAATGACATTGCGCCGACATTCTGACAAGGTAAATAATTATTTTTGTGCATTTGTAGTTTGAGACTTGTTTAAATCAGCGGTAATAGCCAAATAGGTGTATCGGTATGAATGAAGGTCATTCCATTTTAGGTTGTGGAGGGGGAGTGCTAGACGGAGGGTATAAACTTAGGTATGGGCCAGACATGTGAGTGTTAGCATGGACAGGATTTTATTCGGGACATTCCGGCAAGTTAAGTAATTGCGTTTGTACGTTTTTATTGCGTTACGTTTTTGGACGCTGTATGATTTTGGTTGTTGGTATGTGCGTTCCCGTCGCATGATACGGAATTGTCAAAAGTGTGGATTATTAGCAAAAGTGTGGGGGAACTTGATAACCCACACTTTTGCGACGACTCACACTTCCGATCACGGTTAACGGGATTTAATCTACGGAAATGTAGCATGGCATTGAGATAGCGTGACGTCACAGCCGCGGTATAAGTGTAAAATATCTTTACAGTATCATGCTTGATGAGAGAGACCTGATATCATTCAACTTCTTATAAGTGTGAACCAGCTTGCCTCAAAATTAAGGCTGAAGTGTTGGCATTTGTTGCGTAAGTATACTAATTGCTGGACTTTAAACTCCTTATTATTTTTAAATCCTAAAAAGCAACTGTATCTTTGACAATAAGACTGTAGTCGAAAATGTAATAAAGTGTTCATTAAGAAATTACTGAAAGGAAATCGTTTGACTGACTGGTTTCTGTATTTAAAGGCAATGGTCAGGATGACAAGGCAAGTTTATATTGTATTAAATTTCGTATGCGAACATTTGAAAATAAATGTGGTAAAAACGGAAATTTGCTGGCCCCCACGAAGGCCGGCTAAAATTTGTTTCTTTTGCTAAGGAAAGATATACAATACCTGTCAATTTTTGCATTGAGTGTCTTGATGCTGCTGTGGATGCTTGAGACTTTGCAATGTTGTAACCAGCCAGCAGGCAACCCTCCCCCCCCCAGTCCAATAAGAGTGGCAGCTCCAAAGAGTCTGATATCTTTTTGTCTCTCTCGATTGTCACTGATTCAAGAGGGGAGGAAGGGTGGGCCTGAGGTATTGCATATTTTCCCTTAGAAAAAAAAACAAAGTTTAGCCAGCCTTAATGGGGGCCGGCACGAATGCCTTTCCATTAAGGTTAGACCTGCCAGGGACTCAAAGGCCCACGATGGCATCGCCAAACGTGAAGGACATGGGAAGGATGAAAAAAATGTTAAAAGGCCCAAAAAAACTGTACAATTAAAAAATAAAAACATAGCTAAAATATTGCAAAATATGTACAGTGAATACTAAAAACTAAACACCCATATTGGCGTTTGTCAGCACTTAAATAAAAAATACATTATTCTTCATTCATTTTCCTTGCCTCAGGAAAACTTATGAAACTGGAAGTGAAAGAAGCAGGACGAGCAATCGTCGTGGAGACAAAAATATCACAGACTCTCGGATCTGCCACTCTTATTAGGAGGCTCGTGCATGCACAGGGGAGGTTACTGAGCTGGCTGGTTACAACGTTGCGAAGTTTTAAACATCCACAGCACCAACGAGACACTCAATGTAAAAATTGACAGGTATTGGATATTTTCCGGGCAACAAGAAATAAATATTTAATTTGGTAGATGTGTGATAAACTGATGCTTGAAAACCCTGTGATAGCACATTTCTATGAGTCTGGGAGCTACTTTAGACAAATTTCTTTTTTTTTAACGGTAAACTTTTTTATGATCTTTTTCTTTGCTTATTATGTAGAAACTACAGGTTACGATTATGATGATCATTGGCTGATAATGATATTGTTGTTGAGCTTAATAATAAGATGATGATGATGATGATGATGATGACAATGTTATAATGATGGTGGTATTGATACTGGCGATCACTGTGACGGTGATGATGGAGATGAATGTAGTGAGAAGGTGATGAAGGCTGATAATGTTGGTGATAATGATGATCACAATGATGATGGTTATGATGATAATGATAATGGTGATGGTGGTGACAGTGATGTTTATTATGATTATGGTTACCATCATCGTTATCATAATCATAACCAATAGCATTATCACCCCTTCATCATTTTCATCATTGCCACCATCAACTATTAACATAACCAATATCCTCACCGTCATCACCATCATTATCATCATCAAAACTTTCATTATAGTAACCCTAACCACTAATTTCCTTCACTGAAGCTTCGTATCTTCTCTTTTATCCGCTGTTAAAGTATACATATTTCTCAGCACGTGACCTAAGTTTTCGTGAGGTTTGCTGGAAATTATCCAGTTAGGCGTGATAACAAACAGGTTTTCCATGTCCTACTGAAAACAGTAGCAACTAGTATCTTTTTCGATATTTGTAATTGCTTATCTGCTGAGAAGGGGTTTTAAGACCTAGAAAAGGTCTCAAAGGGGAAAAACGGCCGAAGAAAGAAGCATAAAAAGATAACCAGAGAGAACAGAAATAAAAGAGTCTCCAGAAATTTGACCAATAAAATTTACTGTGCCCTTTTACTAAAAGTAGTCCCTGACCTCTCGAGGTTCTGCGCAGATACTGACATCACTACTACTAAATTACTACACAACTTCCTTTTAGAACTGATGTTGGTGTTACGGTGGAAAGAACTAAAACTCTTTTTAATAATATTGTTTTAAATTGGAGCAATTACCTAAACAACTTTGTTTTAGTATTATTTAGGTTACGCACAGTTTATTGACTAAATAAATAAAAAACAATGACACAGTTAAGGGTTACAGGTGCACAGCAGTAATGATATACAGTTCACAAGCCTTCATGAGTTGAACATGTTAACCCGAATCTTCAAATTTAGGCGATAAGTCTGTCCTCCTGTCTGGTGTTTTTCAATTTTTGCAGGAGGTACAGATGTATGACAAGATTTAGATTAGGGGTCTGAATAACATCTCTGTAATGTGTAGTGCAGTGGCAACCCGGACCACTGCACTGTGACTGAGGTTGGCACTAATGACCAAGTTGTCGACGCGCCATTAAGCCTCAATTCCCCCCCCCCCACTTCGTTAAATTTGGCCTCTTTGGCCCAGTCAATGATAATAATTTCTCAGTGTTTATTATTTATATTGATAAATAGAAAAACTATCAACTTACATAGCAGGTGCCCTTATACGTGGTGCCAGGCACATAAGTGCAAAGCTTGGGGTTGGCTGGTCCATTATACCAACAGTCACAAACAGCTGGAGGTGCTGTGTATATGCCGACTTTCATCAATTTATCTGATGTGTGAACTACAAATAAAAGGGTCCCTGTGTTAAGTCATTGGTTCGAATATTTTATGCAAGGTGGCAAAACAATAATAATTTTTGTATCCTGCATTTTTGATTATTAGACTAAAAAACCCGTTTTGAAAAGCTTTTCCCAAAGCTTTGTCCACCTGCAATATTTTAGTTAACTCGCACTTTCTTCTATACTATTAACGTAACTTTGCATGTTTTCCACTGGTACATCTCTAGCGGAATACAACTGCCTGTGGAGTAAGAGACATCGTAACACAATAGTAGGTTGAACTTTCTTTGAAGAAATCCCCTAATTAATTGGAGGGTTCTTGTCGACTAGGAATAGTTGTACAACCTGATTATATAAACTAGTTTACCATTCCAAACGTTTTTTGTGCATCTATAGACCTTTCTCCCCATCTTTCACAGTAGAACGACCTATTTATTACACGGCCCCATAACCTTTTTGCATTAAAAATGCCTTCACTTTTTCTTTCTGTGAGTAATAATTGTCATCATTTAGCATTGGAATCATCTCATTTCAAATATCTTTCGACACTTTGCTCCGTGCTTGTTTCTGTCTTTGACGATATCCTTCTACTCATTACACATATTGCAGTTAACCGTCTGGGGGATTTTCCCTCTGTAACCCTTTTCAAGAAACATGCTCAGAAGCATAATGGGAGGTGACAAAGAAAATTTAAACTCAGGTATCATACTTCACTTCTTTCTTTTTTTGACAGCTGGTCCTAAATACGATATCATCATGCCTGTGTTCAAAAACTTCTATTTGTCTCCCATCTTCAAAATTTGTCAGCCGACATTTGGTTGTTAAACTGTCTGGCATTTTACCAAATTAATCATTGTGCTGTCCTCCCAATTGTTACGAGAATGAATCCGTCAGTTAAGTATGCGTGGCATGTCATGGAAATAGATGGAAACATCATAGAAGCAGAATTACATGAAACGTCGTCGCCTAACGAAGGTAAGTAAAAAACTGAATAGCCACCACAGAACGGAGCAAACAAACCAGTGTCTTTAGCTGCTATTACAACAAAACAAGTTGTATACTTAATGCTACAATAACCTCTTTCTTGACTGAAGTCTTCAGTCATTGTTGGCTTGAATGCCAACTTGTAGTGGGGCAGGTAACCTGGGTTGAATTCGGGTCCATTACCCAAAAATAGCTCCAATAACAGCAACAACTCATAGTATTGTTTGTCCAACAAATACTTCACTCCTATTACCACTAAAGAACAGTAGGAGGTACAGATGTATGACAAGATTTAGATTAGGGGTTTGAATAACATCTCTGTAATGTGTGGTGCAGTGGCAACCCGGACCACTGCACTGTGACTGAGGTTGGTGCTAATGACCAAGTTGTCGACGCGCCATTAAGCCTCAATCCCCCCCCCCTAGCTGAGACAAAAGTCGGGTACCAACCCAAATAATTTCATATATAATAAATAGTATTATATAAATGTTGCATTAATTTGTAAGCCAATGGATCCTTTTTTAAAAACAAACTGAAAATCGGACAATAATTACAGTAGTTACGAGGTTAACAAAATATATAAACAAAGTTTTCCATGAACGATTTCATTGCCACGCTTTCAATACCAAGTTTTTTTCAGTAATGCCTTTGATTTGCTGCATGGCAATGAAAAATGTTCCAAGAGAATTTACTTGGTTTGTAGTTTTTTCTTCATAACCATAGTAATTAGGCTCAAATTTCTACTGTTGAAGTAGTTTTTAATATTTTATGCTGGCCTACAACTTTATAATTACTCTTCTGCTGAATCTGTGTGCTGTTTTCAAAAATATACTGTGGGTGACTTGAATGTGTCTTTCAAGTTCATCGTAAATGTATCCGGTGACGTCGTCATATCTGACTTACATTATAAATACATCATCGGAATTAACGGCGAGCGAATACTTTGTTTCCACTGGAACCCGACGTTCGCCTCACCCTGAATGTCAGGAATGCACATTCCAGGGACATTTGGTAAGCAGCTCAAATGTTCCCACTAAGGAAAAATGTGATATGTCAGTTGTGACTTCAACTCTGTCCGGGTTTTAGGTTGGGGTGAGCAACAAACTGTTGGCTCACCATTTACCAAATAGAGCTGTGTGGTTCTACGTTCTTCGAAATGGAGGGTGTTTTTCGGTAGTATACATTCCTTTACTAAATAAACTATTTATGAGCTCACCTTCTCCGGGCTTTGTCCTGCCCCAACCAGCAGCGATGCATGGGGTATGTGGTGGTGTTTCTAGTGTGGTCAGTTTTATAGGTTGGATAAAATCACTTAGGGTAAATGGTTTATCAACTTTTGCCAAACCCACGTCGCCAAATGGATACGTTAAATTTGTAAGGTATGGATAAAGAAACACCTGCAAAAAAATTTTATAGTAGTTAGTCATTAAAAATGTAATGAGCAATACACAATACAAGTTGTGAAAAACTTTCATGGTTTCTGGAAATTAGGAGTTATTTTGAAACACATCTCTGGAGTCAAGAGGTTATAATTTTAGAGAGAAAAGTCCATATTTTCTTAGCACTCCACTCGTAGAAAAAAAACGTAAATTTGCCGGCCCACATGAAGGCCGGATGAAATTTGTTTCTTTTGCAAAGAAAAAATACTATATCTGTAAATTTTTGCATTTATGCTCTCTTTGCCTTGAGGATTTAAATTGTGTCGATCCGGCCAGCTTGCCAACCCAACTGCGCAGGGGCAACCCGCCTTTACAAAAGAGCTTGTTTGGAAACATTCACATCTTTTTGTTTTCTCTCGATTTGTCAGAAGGTGACTCAAGATGGGTAGTAGGGTGGGTTTGGTATAGTATTTTTCCTTTGCAAAAGAAAGAAATTTCAGCCGACCTTCATGGGCCTTCATGGGGCCCTTCATGGGGCTTTCTTGTTGGAAAAATACTATACCTGTGAAATTTTGCATTGACAGTTGCCATCGTCCGAATTAGTGACGGGCACGTTCTGAACAAGTTCCCTAGGATTGCAAGCTGTCGTTTCCCATTTGGAGTTTGAGACGCCGTGAGTGTTTAGAGTTTGTTGTTTTTGTACTCACAGTTTGGGAAACGGGTTTGAAAATTTTCGTCTAACTTCGTGAAGAAGTAAAGAAACATTTACCTTTGATTGTTGTGCATTGGTGAAGCTTGGAATCCTTCATGAGTCAGCAATGAGATTCAATGATGTGGACTTATCTTTGAGCCAATCTTCCTCGTGGTTTGCCAGGTGTGCGATGGGCTTCATTGTCAGTTTAGACGAATGGATTGACGGGTTGACTGTTAAACAGTGGATTTGGTTCATTGATTGGTTCCAGTCAAGAGATTTTTTGACATTCAGAAGTAGTGGTTGTTTTTATTTGTATGTGAATATGAATGATTTTTTCTTCGGGAGGCCTACGTGTTGGGTGATGAGAGTTGGTTTTTCCCTTAATGACGATGTGTTCTTTGTTGGAATCCATACGTGCAATAGTTTGCCTGAAGTCTGTAGCCTGTGTGTGGCAATGACAAAGCACTGTGGGATATGTTTATCGTCGAATTGCCAAACGTTACAGCCATTGAAGTTGGGTTGAGGGCAAGCTGTTGTCATGGTTTTCCATGCGGAGATAAATTGGCTGTCACTGTTGATTTCCTCTTGGGTTATTATGTAGGGAGGTGGATGCTCAAGCAGGTCAAAATTGGGTTTACCTGATGGGACTGTTGCTGGTTGTAGAGTCCGAGGTGGGATAAGTGGGTCATTAGGTGAGTGCCGGATGCGCGGGTCACAGACGCTGTGCTGTAGTAAGGCTGGATGTTCGCAGCATTGTTTGTCCCAGTATTGAGGTCTTGATTCGAGAAGACTTCAGCTTTTTCTTTTTCCCAGGCCATCACGGTTTCTTGGTTTGATAAACGGCTTTGAGTGATGCCTTGAGTTTGTTCTTTGCCATGGACAGAAGTATTGAGCGAAAATATTTGCAGGTGTTGTTTGCTGTTAGTTGTTGCTTGGTGAATTCTAGCTTTAGCTTGGCGAAATCCTCTAGTGGTTTCCGAGTTTTCTTGGTTGACTGTTGAATTTCCTTTAGGATGGACAGGGAGAAAAGGACGGTAGAACAGTGGTGTCATCTCCGGTCATCAGTTAGCCTTCATCAAGACCAAACAACTGTTGCGATCAGGTCTCGGGTGACTCGGAGTGGAAAGAGTCTGGAGGTGGGGCCGCTTGGGGTGATAAAGTGCATCGGGAATTTATTCATTGATGAAGGGCTTTGTGAATAAAAGATCCAAAGCAGGTGAGATGGGTGGCATTAAAGCGTGGTCGTCTTGCATCATCACCCATGGGATGATGGTGATAGCTGCCGATGTTTTGTCGGAGTAGCTTAGGTTTTTTTGAGAAGGTTGGGTTTCATGGGGAGGCACCACGTCGACAAGGAAAGTTTGGAGTCCGATGATCAGTTTTGGTGAGTTTGATATAAGACAGATGAGCCAAGTTAGAAGGCGGTTGTGGCTTGAGTTGCGACGATGTTCTTAAGTGGTTCTTGGTCAAATTTGGTTTCGTGAGTTCTTTCAGAGATGTTATTGAAGGGCCTACTGGCTTTGACTTGATTGGAGAATCATACTTCGACGAAGTTAGAATTGACAAGTGGAATGGAAGTTGGAGTTATAGTGCGGAAAAGGGGGAACTCAAAGGAGTTCGTCTTGGATTTCGTGGAGATGCACGTTTCTTGTGTGGTGACAGTTTTTGTCTTGGTGATGGAGCAGATACAGAGGTTCTGACTCGTCTGTCCTTTGCTTGCTTCGAGCGAATCATCAAAGCGCTTTGGAACTTTACAATGCGTCGCCAAACGTCGTCCGGTAGGTTTACACGTAAAGGACAGGATCTTTCATATTATTCGCGCAAACGGTGATCTTGGTCTGGTCGAGATAAGTGGAGGTGTTGACCACGACTTTGGGTTATTTTTTCACTCGATGGTGCCTAATTACAATAGAGATGACATATGAAAGTTGGAGAAGTCGTGATTCTTGAAGTGCTTCACCTAAGACGTGGTTGTTGTTCTGTCTTTTTTTAATGAGACGAGCAGCTGCATAGATGATACGATTCGTCTTGGTTGTTCACTGAATTCAGAAGTCTGGTTCCGGTCGAGATGAGCCGGGAGAGCACAAACGTCATTGGTCATGAAACTGCACTCAAAAGTGGGTCTGGCCACAAATGAGACGAGCAGTAAAATAAACAGCACCATTCGTTTCGAATTTTCTCTCGATGCGTGAGCTCAGTTGCGATTGAAACGAGCTGGTGGAGTACAAAACGTCGTCAGATGACGTTATCGAAGTGTGACGTCCGTCTTGAACTTCACTCAAGACGTGGGATTTAGCTACGACTGAGACGAGACGTGGTGTAGATGACACCAGATCTTTTGGTGTTAACCCGCTCCGAGCGGCTGGTTGCTATCGAGACGAGCTGGGAAGAGTCGAAGACGCCATCCATCTCGACAATGGACATGAAGTGGAGGAGTGGAAAAACGACGTCCGTCTTGAACTTAAATCAAAAGTGGGTTTTTAGGCCACGCATGAGCGTTGCTTGCAGCTGGCAGCAGGGAAAGCGGAATGCCGAAAGACGGAAGCTCATCAAATCCCAACCAGTGCTGCTTGCTTCGAATGGTGTGGCACTTGGCTGACGAGAGTTGTCGATTTCCTGTGTGATGGTTTATTTGCCCTGGGTCAGGAGAAGTGTTGTGTCAACGAGCACCAAACAACCGCTGATGGTCCTCAGCTTGTTGTTACAAGCAGCTGGTGGATGGAGAGAGAATGGGAATGTGAATGTGATGCCATGCCGGCGGGTGTGTTTCAAGATGAAAGCCAAAGCATGTTCAGTTCTTCATGGGGATGTGTTCTTCAGAGCTGATGAATGCTAATGTGAATGCGAATGCCGTTGTAGACGGTCGTGATTCAGAGTAACCTCAGGATCTTCTTGGTACATTGGTTGGCCAGTCCGGACGAAAGTGAATGCGAAAGGGAATGTGCATGTCATGTGGTGAATTCAACCCAAGGTGGTTGCCAAAAGGCGTTAGACTCATGTTGGTGAATGTGAATGTGAATGTGAATCCTGTGGTGAACGAGTCTGGCACCAATTGCAAGCCAAAGGATGATGTGTTTCTTGGCGATGTAGGGACCAGCTGGTTAATGTGAATGCGAATGCCATGGCAAAACAGTGCCTCGCACATCGCAAGCCAAAGGATGCAGGGGTTCTTCTTGTACTGGGTTAAATTTTAGCGTGTGGAGCCGATACTTAAAATGCAAATGCAAATGTAAATGCCTTGTGGACTGAGGCCAAGGTGGCAAGCTAAAGGATCTTCATAAAAATGCTTGAGGCCATCGGACGTTGAATGGGAATGTTGCAGTGGACTGGAGCCAACAGTGGTAACAGAGGTCTTCAGGTCATTTCCCGAGATGCATGAAGCAGCATGACGGGCGAATGCAAATGTGAATGCGAACGCCGGTGGTGCCTCATGGTGACGAAATTCCCAGCAAGTTTGGAAAACAGGAAGCATTCGTGACGGGGCGATGGATCAGTTGAAGCGGGAGATGGCTGGCCAAAGTCAGCGAGAAGAGAAGCAGTCCAGTGAAAGGGGAGGTGTTAGGTCGCATGATACCAAAAATATGCGAATGCTTCCGAGCAAGCTCTTTTATAAAGGAGGGCTGCGCATGCGCAGTTCGGTCAATAAGTCCTCAAGGCAAAGAAACCATAAATGCAAAATTTTGCAGGTATAGTATTTTCCAAGCAACAAGAAAAATCATTAGTAATAATGCGACGAAGTAGGTAGCCTTTTGTTGACATTGATTAGACTTATATTAAAACAAAGATAATTGAGTAACTGAACTTTTCAGGGAAGCAATACCATTGGTGTGAATAGGAGTAAAGCTACTTAATGAGACTAACACCGCCCACTCACTGAGCGACTTGGCCGCGCGGCCAGGTCGCTGCAGCCAATAAGAATGCTTACCGTTTATGTAAAACCATGCACTAATCATTTTTATTGGCTGCAGCAACCTGCCGGCACAGCCAAGTCGCTCAGTGCGTGGGAGGCCTTCGTCGACCAACTATCATCTCCTGCTGTAGTCCTATGTTTAATCCTAACATTTTGACTCTGGGACAAAATTCGACCCCTTATCAAAGTCACTACAAAAAATAAAAAATAAATATCACACTGATAGACAACATTAAAACAAACAATTACTTAAAACACTGAAAAAACCTCTAGAAAGCGAAAAAGACAATTGGAAACCTTTTAATTACGAGAAATTCCAAACGAACTTGCAAAGTTTATAAAAACGTTCCCAACATGATAAAATGGCAACAACTGTTTGTATACTGAGAGCTACTGCCAGTTTTATCCTAATTTTGAGTAAGAAAGGTGTGATGTGCCGTCTGGGACATTAATAAGTTACCATACTTATATATAAAAGTAGGATTACAAACGAAATAAAAAGAACTTTCTCATGAATAAACAAAACTTTTTCATAAAACGTTAAAACTTTTACACGAATAAACAAAACGTTCTTATGAAAAAATAAAACTTTTAAAATAATAAACAAAACTCTGTTATAAATAAAGAAAACTTTCTTATCAATAAATAAAACGTTTTCATGAGTAAAAAAAAACTTTTTCATAAAAAATAAAATTTTCTCATTAATAAATAAAACTTTCTCATGAATCAATAAAAATTTGTTCATGAATAAACAAACTCTTTAACATCCTTGAACAACACATTTTTCCATGAGACAACAAAACTATCGCTACTTTGTCACAAGTTGAGAAAACTCGACAGATAAAAGCAACATTTTTCCTTGCACACTCAAAACTTTACTGCATTAAACAAAGAATGTTCGCTCGCGTGCAAAAAAGAGTATGCTATCTCTCATAAAAAAGACTTTTGACTTGCCGGTGGCTCAATCTGATGGTCAACGTGCGAACTTATGCATAGGACGTCATGTCCGGTTGGCGGTGAGTGCTGCTGAGCAATGCTACCACCAACAAGCAGTTTTGGCTGGTGCCACTGCTCAAATCTTTTACCTACCGCTATGGTGTAGAACATTGGCGCCAATCTGTCGGTTGGACTACCATTTTCCCCCATTTCTTCATTACATATGTTGGTGGGGATCGGGGAGCTTTCAGGAATAATCTAACAATTGGTTCGTAAAATAACACTTGTGCTCCGATTAGTCTAGACATGAGACAACTCCACGTGCAACAGCGTTGAAAGATCTTGAAACGAGGAAGGAGATCGCGTCTTCAAGCCTAAGCCGACTGGGGAAGAAATCACTTGTCTCGATCTGTTGGTTCAACGCCATATGACACGCGTGCCAGAAAGTTGATGCCTTTAGCATTACCTAGATAAAATAAGATCATGGCGGTGTTGAATCACCATGGCTCGGAGCTGGAACTGAAAACCCCAGCTTCTCTTTCACACGACCTTGTGAAAACGGATGGAATATGAAGTGGCAACATGAAAGTAGTCGGCATCGGCGAGTCGCTTTTATAGACAAGGTTTTTTTTTCCAAGCAAGAAAGTATATGACGAAACAAGACATTTTTCTTTTTCATTTTGGTTTGGGTTGGGGGGAGGGGAAGAGGGAATTGCTTCTAATTATCTTTTTTTTTTACCGAACACAGAAACAATTGACAAAAAAGGGGTTTTTTTTAGGGGGGGGAAGGAGGAAATTGTTCCCCGCCTATTTAATTTCCATGGAAATAGATGACAAACCAGGGGTTTTTTTTGGGGGAGGGGGAAGGTAGTAGGGAATTGTTCCGCTCCTATTTTTTCGAAATAAATGCAACTGCAGTGAAACTGCTACGATTGGTGTTTGTGTATACTTTTACTGGCCGTTTATGCAAGGGTTCTTCTAGTGTGGGTAAAAGAAAAATACTAAAACTATTTCTTTATCGGCGGGCAGGGGGGACTGGGGAATAAAGTCTATGCTGCATCAGTTATTCCACAATAAATAAATAGGAAGAATATGGATTATATTTAAAAAAAAAAACGTCGTTCTTAAATTTTTTATTTCTCAGTATTTAGTTGGAATATCTCGGTTTTTTGTTCTTGCGGTTTCTTCATACATTTTTCTGACTGAATAAAGGAAAGAAATTTATTTTGGGGAAAGGGAGGATTGAGTGATTAGAAGGGAAGGCAGATAAGCAATGAAGCGAAATCTGGTTTTGCCTTCAAATACACTTACATTGTCGGTAAAAATTATTTCTGCCCTTCATCTAATTTTATTGCATTTATGTTTCAAAATTTCTACATAACGTTCAATGCAACCTGCGGGGCGAGGGAAGGGTAATTGCCTAACTGGAAAAATTGCATAATTGGAAGAACGTATACAGTATAATGGAAAATCGTCTAACTCGAAATTCGTATAAGGGAAAGTCGTCTAATGTCCATGCCTCACTCGCTGTGGCTATAACCTACATGTAACATCAGAAACAGCAGTTATATTATTGTCCAGTTAGACGATTATCCATTATACTATTTTCTGTTTAGATGATTATCTATTATGCAACATTCCATTTAAATGATTTTCCAGATTTTTATTTGGTCAGATATTAGATAATTATCCCATTATACGATTTTCCAGTTAGACTTTCGTCCCACGCCCCAACCTCACATCAAACTTTTGTGTAGCCTACACGCTTCTACGGGGCGCCGTTTTGGACATATTATATTTCTTCCTATTGTAAACAAAAGTCACAAAACAACTCTTGTATAGAGAAAATTGCTCCCAAAAGGAATTTTTACTACTCGAGAGAATTATTCTCTTAGAGAGAAATTTCTCTATTACGGAAATTAATTCTCCCTACAGAAATATATACTTTTGGCGAAAAAATTCTATCGTACAGAAATTAATTTTGGAGGGGGGGGGATATCTCGCTTACAGAAATTAATTCACTCTTAGAGAAATATTTACACTCTTAGCAAAAAAGAAGTAGACGTGTGCGCCACTGTCGCCACTAGTGGTTTAATGGGGAAAAAGTAAGCAAACTCTTCATCCCCCCCCCCCCCCCACTCCACCACAACCCACCAAAAAAATCGATGACTGAAATCATAAGCTTACTGTTTTTAAAATGTTCGAAGAATTCATACTTCGGAATGAGAATCAGAAGAAAGTTGTTTACATATTACAAAAGAAAACACTGCTGCTGCCGGTGATAATTTTCTACAAACAATATAGTCTACGATGTTATTGTAGCAAGAGCTCGTTTGCCTTCTTCTGGCAGTATATGTATTGTAAACTCATGTAAACAGACCTGCCAATATGTTACATTTCCTGAAGAAGACGAGCGTGCTCGTAGGCTACACCAACATTAAAGACTATATTGTTTGTTGAAAATTCGAATTAGCAGCATCAGTGTTTTCGTTTGGAATTTACGTAAAGTACTTTTTCCTGATATGCTTACTGTGTGAAATGTCCTACACATGAGTTTACAGGAATAAGAGGAAAAAAACCCAATCTGCGACTTAACGAAATATGTCGATGTTATCACTATGGACCGACACTCCAACCAGATCTAGCAGGCAGTGAGGCCGCTACAAAAATGAAACCAAGTGTTGCCTGCTTCAACCCACAGGTAACCATAAGCACTGATACAACTCCACATTGAATAATTGCAGAATTAAACCACTGCACTAGATGCATTTCTGTTGTCTCTTCCACTGGTTATGCTAGAGTTGACAGGAGGGGAGCGGATAGTAATAATAGAACACTGCAGTACTGACACGAAGACAATATTAAAATCCCATCAACAACTTTCCACCGTCAGAATTCGAACCATGGACAACTCACAATCCTGGACCAGGTGCACTAACCAATTGAGTTTATTTTGATTCAAATTTTACGACACCTCACTGGATACGAAACACTTACCTCCGTACTGCGAGTGACAGGATAGGCACGCTAGCCACTTCATTGCAATTTATTAGTGCTCTTTTCGGGGCAGTGATGTGATACGCTGTAAACCCACCCTCGGGAGGGGGGGGGGACATGCAATTTTACCACCGTTTGACTTGGCCTGACTAAAGAATGCTGCACAAACCAAAGGACACAACTGTGACACCAGTCCTAGCAACATGTCATCTCACCTTGTCGGAGAGATATTTAGATATAGATATAATATTTTCTTCTTTTTGTATTACTTTCTTTTTTCCTGTACGTCTTTTACCGCAATTCATATGTTTGTATAGTAAAAATATGCATTGGCCAAGTGAATTCATTACAGCTCAAGACATAGTTGAGCGAACGTAAATAATCAACTCTTTAAGGACACCACTGAAAGCATTAAAGTATTTGCCGCTACTGTTTCAAACCAAGTGTGACCTCAGCCTCCCGTGTTAAAGCCCAATTTTCTATGGTTAATTTCTTTGCTATCTTTTAATATTTTTCCATCAAATTTAGTATGTAATCTTTGTTTGATTTAGTGAACATGTGTCCGAATGTTTATGAATTTCCGATTTGTCACATCTGAGATCTGGACTTGAGCTGGTATCGTGATTTTCATTTTTGGCTTGTTGTTCTTGTGGCATGACAGGTTTCTACTATGCTCTCTACAGATCAAACTATTTCACCTATAATGTTGGTTCTTAGCTTATTTTACAATTATTGCTCTGAACATTTTCTAATCTAATTGGTCAAGTGGTTCAAGGTTTAGGGAGCCCTATACGCCCGGAATGCTTGTTTTACATTGTTTTAAACGTTGTTATTACGCAAATGCCAATTAGCAAACGACAGCTGCAAGACGTAGACTGAAGATCAAAGGGTTTGTAGCCATATTGGTTTGTGCAAACCGTAATTGGTAAAGATACAAAAAATTAAAACATGTTAATTAAAACCTCATGGTTCACCAAAGTAGCACGAATTAGAAAATAGAAAGAACTCGTTTGGTATTTAATTAAAGTTTACCTGATCACAAGTGAAAACAGCAAAGGAACACAAATAAACTTTCCTGCAAGGTTTCAGATACCGCATTGTGTGTTGCTGTATTGTTTAGTCCACGTGAAACCTTACTGGAGTACCCAACCATTAAATGCAAAATAATAATGATAAAAACATTTTAATCAGCAGTAAGCTTTCACGTGGTTTAAATAGTATAGCAGCACTGCACGAAGTGGTGTAACTACATTGACGCAGGTGATGCAGTCGCCTCCGGGCCCCCCGCCTTGCCCCCCCCCCCCCCCCCACCGCACTGGCCCCAATTTAAAATTTGTTGCAACTGCAAAATATGAGAAAGTAACTTACTGCTATACGTTCGTGAAAAAAGTTGTGTCTTGTGCTACAAAAACTTAACTGCACTATCTTTTAAGGGGGAGCAGGGAGGCTCCATGGGCACTCGCCTTATAGGGCAAGGACTCTCGCCTCTTGTGACAAAAACTGCATTTTTTATGAATGGGGAAGGGGAGTGGCCTCCACTGGACTCTTGCCTTGTGCGGCAAAAACCAAAATTTTTTACGAAGGAAATGTAACGTGTTGGCAGGTCTGTTTACATGAATTTACAATACGTGTACTGCCAGAAGAAGACAAAAGTGCTCTTGCTACAATAACATCGTAGACTATCTTGTTTGTAGAAAATTCGCACCGGCAGCAGCAGTGTTTTCTTTTGTATGATGCGTAACCAACTTTTTCCTGATAATCATTCCGAAATATGAATTCTCCGAAAATTTTTAAAACAGTAAGCATATGATTTCAGTCATCGATTTTTTTTTTGGGGGGGGGGTTGTTAGGGTGGGGGTTGAAGAGCTCCCTTCCTATTTTGGCCACTACACCACTAGTGCAAAAAAAATGCGTACAGGGATGATAAAAGAACACTAAAAAGCACTACGCATTCAACGAGACAAACAGTACCTTATATTTCGAAGCAAAACTTGGAAATTGGCTTCATTTTTCAAAAAACAAGATAAAACAAGGGGCTACAGTGACTATCTAGTCACATTGGTCTTCTGTACAGTTCCTCCACTTCCAATGTTGAGGCGCACATCTCTATCATGCACTACAACAGCTATCTATATTATATAATCTAGAAACAGTAACCATCAGAATTGCCCGTTACAAATGTGTTAGCTTTTAAGCTAATTTTACGTTTTAGGCATAATTGTCAGCGTTTAGGCCTAATTTACAACTTTAATTTCGTAAGTAGCTAGCAACTAACGGAGATTTGGATTGTATACAGTAAACCTATTCATTTTTGCAACATGGTATGCCTCCGCGCACACAATTACAGTGTTACAACGTAATGCGCAACGTAGCCTAATATAGATCAGTGGTAGTAGGGAAGGGACAGGAGAAACTCTGCAGCAGCGACTCGTATCAACTATTGACGTTGCCATGGTAACGTGATTTTAGATCTAATTTTCATTTTTTAGGCCTAATTTTTTTAACGGCAGTTTTAGTTTCGTAAGTAGCAGATAGGCCTAATGGAGAATTTGGTTCGATCGTAAGCCTATTCATTCATGCAACAATGCGACAAGACTCTTTTAAACGAAGCTAAAATGTTTTTGTTTTTACGACTGCGTTAACACAAATCTTTAGGATTTCAATTCAACGATGAAATGTTATTATTTAATTTAATTACGTCGAAGAAGTCTATTAGCTATAAGGAGGCAACGATGTTTTAATTTGCCATGTTATTTAACTAATTTTTGACACTGAATCGAACGTTGTAAACAGTGGTCGTCAATTTCTGGTACCGTTGTAAAGTTGAAAAAAACGATGGACGGACGGACGGACAAAGTCGTTGCAATAGTCTTCTCAGCCGGTATGGCTGTACAGAAGATTAAAAATAAAAAAACACAAGGCTGAAACACAAACTCTTCACTCAGCCTGCCATCTTGGTATTGAAGTGCAATACCAAGATGGCAGGCTGAGTGAAGAGTTGGTGTTTTAGCCTTGTGTTTTTTATTTTTTTCTCTTGTCTTTGAAAAATGTAGCCAATTTCCAAGTTTTGCTTCGAAATATAAGGTACTATTTGTCTCGTTGAATGCGTAGTGCTTTTTAGTGTTCTTTTATCAT
>JAHWFP010178341.1:23546-37414 GCA_023313725.1 Lithobius niger | reverse complement strand
TAACAAAATCTACCTAAAACATTGACGATGTGGGAAATAATACAGTTACCTATGTTACAGAATTATCATTGTTGCATCAAGCGGGACTATTGATAAAGTATGTCATGCTAATTTTTGAAAATTTTGACTCCCTCCCTCCCCCATGTCACATTTTGTCACGCCAATCTACCCCACCTCCCCGAAATAAAACGGGAATCAATTTTGTGAGTACAAACTCTGAAATAAACTCTTTAAGCTGCAATGAACCAGCTTAAAATGACATGCAACGAATCATAAAACAAAAACGAATTCGTTTGATGCTTGAGGTAAGGTTTAACGGTTCTAAATTCAAAACAAAAAAGGAACACAAAACAAACTTTCCTGTAAGGTTTAGATACGCGCAGAGTTGCTGTATTCTTTGTTTAGTCCACGTGAAACCTTACTGCTGTATTGAAATGTTTTTACCATTTTTCCTTTTGTACACGATAGGTCAGCTAATGATTGATGCATTATACTTGGCTAAACACATCCCTAAAAAATGATTAAAAACTAATCTTGGTGTGATTAGGGCAGTCCTGCAGGTAATTCAGGGTTCGTACGAGTCCTTGAAAACCTAGAAATATCCTGGAAAACATTGGTGAAATTCCAGGCCTGGAAAGGAAAGTACTCGAAAGTCTTGAAGGATAAATGTTGGCTGAAAAATGTTGCCCTCAAAGTAGTAGAATGTGTATCCATTAGACGTCAAAGTTTTTGAAAGTTGAGCTCTGATTTTAATTTTATTTACATGTATAATGGTTGAATATAGCAGTAAGGTTTCACACGGACTAAACAAATTACCATTACTGCAGTTTCTGACCTTACAGGAAAGTTTATTTATTCGGATCAGTAAAACCTTACCTTAACATATCAAACAAGTTCGTTTTTGTTTTCTAATTCATGATAATTTGGCATACCAAGTTGGTCTTGTGTACTCCTTGCAGATGCACTGAATTTCTCTCACTTCGCTCGCTCATTCCGTGCAAGTCCTACTGTTGGAAATTGGTTTATCTGCAGCGCTGTCTCAGTGCCTAGTTGTTTTTAACTTTAGGGAGCTGAACCCAAACACCCTACATAGAGTAAATAGACGATTAGACGCGCATTTGACCTCTGTTCTTTAATGCTTCCTCTCCACGCTTGGCCTTGGGCTATGACTCACTACCATCGTACCCGACTTCGCCCGGGGATTTGTTTGACCCGTGGTTGTTTCACAGTATTTGCTCGGTGCTGCCTGATCGTTCACTGCAACAGTCGAGTTTTGTTTGTGTAACACTCCCCCTTTCCGCCAATCCTCTCCCTCCCCTCTCCCCTCCTCCTTTTATCCCGTCCTCTCCCTCTCCTCTTGGTTTCCTTCCCTTTCTCCTCTTTGCTATACGTAGTTGAATGTGGGTGGTTATTTGAATTAATAGCAAACACCCCCAGAAATTCTCTTTTAAGTTGAGTTAATGCGTAATCGTATGCTTAATGGTAACAGCTCACTTCCCCCCAACCCTGACTCCCAGTGTTTCGCTGCGGCTTAAGCGATGCGTACCGTGTGAAAAAGAAGTGTGTGACGTCATGTAATACTTGCCCTTGAGATTACGACGGTGTTTGGTTAGAGGGATAACTGTTAGAGCAAATTGTTAGTCGAGGCAATAATGTGGCAATTTCAACTTCTTTTCAGGGCAACAACGTCCCAGTTTCAACTTCAAGCCAAAGAATTGACACACTCTCACGTTTTCATTGTTCCCCTTCCGGGGGTTGTTGCGGTTGCTTCATTTCTGCTGTGAGACTGGTTTATAATATAAGATAATAAACAAATTTCCACCCTCCCTCAAATTACGACGGTGTTTGGTTAGAGTTTTGTATTTATGGATTGGTCTTGTTGGTATGTTTGTTCTTAGTTTAATCAGGAGCCTATAGAAAACAACTGTTTTCTATAGGCTCCTGGTTTAATGTATTAGAGCAGGGCGTTTGGCTATGGCCCATTGCTCTCAATAATAAAATTCAATTCAATTCAATTCAAATTACGCGACAATCAGCATTGTAAGCTACTGTTTAATCTTCAGCCTACACATCGCGGCGTGCGTTTGCTAACATGCATTGTTGCCTAATAACAATGTTTAAAACAATGAACAGCAATCAAACCGACCGTTCAGAGCTCCATAACTCCGATATAGCGACGCCAACTGAAATTCTAGGGAAGCGTAATTTAGGAGTGCGTATTTTAGGAGTGCATATTTTAGGAGTGCGTATTTTAGGAGTGTGTATTTTAGGGCGCATTTTTACAACGACTCGCCTTTGCATTCTCGCAGCTGAAATTTAATCGCGATGGCAAAGGTGTCGTTGTCATGGTAACTACGCTTCCTGGACTAGCTAAATCCGACATCGTGTGAGCAAATGCTTGCAGTTAGATAAAGAATTTTCTCCCGATGAGACAATTTTCCCAACCGATTCAATTATTGACCCGTTTCTTTGCGAGCTAGCTGAGCTAAAACCCACATGGGCTTGTCGTACCAGGGGCGTCGGCACGTGGGGTTATGGAGGGGGGGACCCCCCCTCCAATGTTGGCAAGTTGCACGAAAAGTCGGCAATTTTGAGCTTCGTCGGCAAAAATGTGTTGGTGAAAACCTTTTTTTTCCCAAAAACTACGTTACGGTATAACACGTGCTTGCTTTCAATACAATAGTCGCACATGAGGAAAACGACGGTATATTAAATTTCTTCAGGCAGCATTATCTGTGACATTTAATGGGTTTCTAACCCACCTACGAGGAAATTATTGTACCCACTTCCCCTCCCTCCACACCCTCAAACGCATTCGGCACTTCCCCTATTCCAGCAACTACATCCCAACCAAGGGTCATCAGTCAGTGTGTTCAGTCAGTATGTTTAAAATGCAGAGAGAAACGTTTGATGACGATTACCGAAAAATACAGGAAAGGAGACGCAACAGCGGCACCAAAGTAAGGCTGAAGCTTGCTGGAGCACCTGAAAACCCAATTATAGTGGCCAAAGCTAGGAAAAAGAACAAGAAAAATCGGCAGATCTTGTTGAAGGTTTAAGCAGAGGGAGAAAATGAATTAAATTAATGATGTCGGCAATAATTAAATAAATAGACAGTAAGTCATCCTTATACCAGGGATCTGGTGATGAACTGGAGTGCCAGTTCGAATCCGAGGCACGTCACTAGAATGAAACGTAAGTGTATAAAGATGGCTTACTGTACTACATTATTCTATGGTATAATTTTCGCTGAAGGCTTATATCCAATTGGCCAACAATAACGGCTAGAGTAGTACGTGCAATAATTTTTGTACTCGAATGCACGTAAACTATTTAATCGGCACAATGACCAAAAATTACCGGTCTTCTTGAAATCACGACAACTTCTTTAATATTGTTTTCTTTCCCATAATTAACTTGACTATCATTTGCCTTGTAATCCCGTTTTGCCGAATAATATTTTCTTCCAAAATGACGTGCCTTTCTTATGCTGCCGCACTCACTACGGCTAAACATATAAATCAGATACCGCATCTAATCCAAAATGCCTCCCAATTAGGAATGCATCTTTAACTTCTTCAATCCTAAATTTTTAAAGAATTTGTTGATTCGGTGAAACGGGGTTCGGCGAATCGGGAATACACTGTGCATGAAGCTTAACCTTTTTATTTGTTACCAGAAATATAATACAACCAGTTTGTATTCGATTTCTATGTTTAGGTTAGACATCGACTTTGTTTTTGTTGACACAAACAAGTAATTTGTACTTCGTGTCATCATAAAAATCAAAAGAAAAAGAAAACTTGATACAATTTTTAAATCGCTCACTAATGTACCTCTGTTTATTGTTAAAGATTGGATCATTTCACTAGCAGTTTCTTTAAGTGGATGAACTAAATTTTGAACTTAAAGGTGTTTGCTTTTATTAAATTACATCTCTTCAGAACCACGATTTTTAATTTTTTTGGGGGTTTTGGGGTGTTTTAGGTGTTGATTTTATAGTAATCTGCAGGTAGGGGGGAGGGGTTGTGATGTTTAGCTTCGACTGAGTGATCGCGATTGTTGGGACTGGAAGCTTGGCAGCCTTTCTTGTTGGAATGAGAATACTACTCGGCAAAGGTGACACTTTTGTGCGAACGGTGTGATTCTACCATTTTTCGTTTGAGGTGAAGTAGATCTGTTTCAGCCAGAATGTCTATAAAAGGCAGCAACCACGAGCTAGGGGCAAAAAAAATCCTATGTTACGGCCTAACCTAACCTAACCTAACCCAAACGTCTACGCCCTGGTTACAGGACCACCCACATGTCAAAAACTCACCCGCAGCACGAGGCATTCCACCTTTGGTGCATGCAATCATTTCGTTGCGTTGTTTTTTATTATTATTATTATTTGTTATATACGGTTGTTGAAGTGAAACGAAACTGCAGTCAGCACTCTTCGTAGTGTTAAACCATTTATTGATATCTAATCTTCGCACTCAGAATAAAATTATGTTAGATCACATACACAACAAAAAAACGCAAGGAATACAAGAAAAAGGAAAGAAAAACAAAATATAAAGTGTAAAAGTTTGTATCATGATAAACGAAGTTTTTTGGCGCGCGTTTTATAAAATACAGATTTAAAAAAACGTAAAATAAGACAGACTACTTATTTTTTTATTTGCCCCAAAAAATATCGCGATAGTAAGGAACGTCCTCAATAATGTGTGCAAGAGTAGTAGAAATAGCTGGGCACTCGTAACCAGGGTTGAATGATATAGGCATACACATGTCTTATGGGTTGCTATGTTTTCCTATGACAGTTGAGTGTTAATGGTCGAGCATGTCAGCCACTTAATGAAATGAATTAAACAGTTTACAATTGTGCTGGCAGATTGCATAAAATGACCAAAAATGGCTAAGGAAATTACGATAAATCAAAAGCTTCCGGGGCTCTGCCCCGGACCCCACTGGGGGAGCTAACAGCGCTCCCCCAGACTCCCTAGCTTCTAGGGAAAAGTCGGCACATCTGTCTGATTCCCCCCCTCCAATTTTTGGCCTTCGCTACGCCCCTGATGGAGCCAAAGTAAAGCCACTCAAGTTAAGATGTAGATGTTCAACGAAAATGTAGCCACAATATGCTAGAATATCTGAAGTGCTGCAAAAGTCTGGAAAAATTTTTTCTTGAAAATTCAGCAAAAATCTCGACCTGAAGTCTACAAAATTCAAAATCGGAGCATTAATAAAAATTGTTGAACATTGCCATTGTTAAATATCTTAAAAATAAAGCAAGTAAATGTCAAATATGTAAACTCTGTAAAATTTAAGATAGCCAACCGTTTCTCAGGCTATTCTTCAAAATTTTTTTCTCTTGAGTTATACAGGTGTTTAATTTAAGTTTTTTTTAGCTTTCAAAAACGTCAAGCTAGTATACTGTTAAAGCGCATTGATAGCTCTCTTGCTCTCTTAAATTAAAAACTTCTTCTTAAGGTTAGGCAGCGACTCACAATAGAAATATATGTTCATAGAAAAAAAAAACACTTAATTGTTTCTTTTTGTTTCAGGAAGTTAGGAATTTTTTTCCAGTTTTTTATTTCTCTGTCGTTAGTGTGGTGTCGTCACGTGCGGCACCACAGTAATTATAGCATTCCTTATTTCCTTATGTTAACCCATCTTAGTTTAACACACTAATAGGAGTGCCATAACATGTAACCATGTAATTATGAGTGGTACTGCTCACCATAGATGTGACACATGATCACTGTGTCACATGACACTTTATTATATAAGGCCTGGATGCCTAATAAACACGTCCATTCCTGTGCTTGCATTAAGCTGTGTTCTAGTCGTTACTTTGCTGGGGGAACACCACGCAATAGGCTACCAAGGCAGTCCACTCCACACCACACAAGACGTGATGTTTTGCCATGAAAATAAAAAACGTATAGAATTCAAATCAAGGAATCTATTTTCCTTACAATCAACTATAACGCAACAATTTTGTATCATGAAAACAATTTAAAATTGTCCTTGTCAGTTCAGGGCACAGTAACGTCAACACGACATTTTTTCCAGCAAGTAATGTGTTATTTACAACAATTTTTACAGCCTACATTAATTGTGCTAGGGTTTTAGTAGTTACAAATTCAAACGATCAGGTGTTTTTTTTTAATACGTTTGGAATGACCCAAAACTGGTGAGCATTCCTCTGTTTCGGTTTCACGTGTAATTTCGTGAACTGGTGAAATGACTTTTTTTATTTTTGTTTTTAGTAACAGGTTTTGGAGTATGCTGAGTAGCGTTGGAAGTTGAGGCATTTCCTGTTCCTCGAATTTCTCCATAGAGGGAGTCGCTCTCAGGCTGGAACAAAACACCATGAACATTTTCTACAACACTACCATTTTCTATGACACCACCTACTGGCTTCTCGGCGATTGGTTGTTGGATGGTGATTGGTTATTGACGGGAGACCCGGTACGCTTGCACTCAGTTGACTTCTCTGACCTTGCTAGAGGTGTAAACAAACCGGGAAGATGTGAACCAATAGATTTCCGTGTTCTACCATTTGTAGGCGTGGAGACCTCGTGACTGGTTTTGGAAGTGGAAGCATGCTTAGTATTGTCATATGCTTGTTCTTCGTAATTAGCGGATTTTTTATGCAGCGCTGTTTTTGTTGCATTTTGCGTTGTGTTTGCTGATATTTCGAGTGCTGGTTCGGACAACGGTGCGATAGGATTTACCGCGTCTTGGGTGGGAGCTAGGTGAGCTCTAGCTGTACGGATAACAACGTTATTTTCGGTTAAGACATTTTAAACTTGCTATTCAACTATGGCATTTATTTTCCCGAGTAACCATACCTTATATGACGTGCGGCTGAAGTTACGCTACCACACGGGTGTGTTAATTTGAAACTTAATTAATGGTTTATGCTGGGAACTCAGAATTTGTTTTTCTTGAAGTTCCTTGACCTTAGATATAAGATCCGGAAGCAACAACTCAAGTCATGATTTGAATTCACGATTGAAATAAAGTTTTACAGCTGTTGCTTGGGTACTAAAATCTATATATCATTTTTGCTATCCTGTATACTCAGGCCATCCCTTCGTGCAGCTTTACAAAAACCTCGGTGAGCCCGTTGATCCAGGGCGAGTAACTAGGCCCTGTCAGGTGGTGAATACCTTTGGATTTTAGCCAATCCTGAAACAAACTAGAGCACCATTGAGGGTCATTATCTGTAACAAGAGCGTCTATTAATCCATATTCTGAAATGTGGGTATTCATGATACCTATTACTTTTTCTGACATTCTGTTTTTCATTTTGTGTACAAATGGAATTTTGCTATGGGCGTCAACCGTAATCAAAAACATGTAGTTATCCACGGGTCCACAAAAATCTGCGTGAAAACTAGCATTATCTTTGAGCGGGTCCCAGGTGTGTTTAGGACCTGGTGTTTGGTTTTCTTTGTACTCTTGGCAATTTGCACAAGATTTTACTTTTCGCTCAGTGGCGGCATCCATAGAATGCCACCAGATTTTCGCGCGTGCGAAACCTTTTAACTATGGAAACTATGTAGATCTTTAAGCATTTGCTTCTGTAAAGCTGCAGTAATGATGATTCTGAAGCCCCAATATATTGTTATTGTTATTCTATTGTTATTTCAGTACGCCTAACGAAATATGGAAGTAACTCTTGGTCGTCACAATGACTGGGCCAACCATGGTGAATGTATCTAAATACTTTGCATAGAATAGGATCCCTACGACTTTCAGCAACCAATGTTTCATTTAGAACTGGTAAGTTAGAAATGGTTTCTAGTGCTAATACTTGCTAGTGTACTGCTCCTCCATTTGCTCAAATTCTTCAACGTTAGGGAGGGGGAGACGTGACAACACATCAGCAGTTACGTTTTCCTTTCCAGGTATGTGCTGAAAATCATAGGAATACCTGTTCAAAAAGGATGCCCAACGCTGAACTCTAGCTGCTGCCATTTGGGGAATACTCTTTTTATGACCAAATATCCATAGGAGTGCTTTCTGATTGGATTGTAGGATGAACTGTTGACCATAAACATACTCGTGAACTCACTTCAATCCCTAAGCGACACTCAGAGCTTCACGATCAAAATGACTTTATCCTTGTTCTGCTTTTGTTGACTTTCTAGAGGCAAAAGCTATTGGTCTACTCTCGCCATTAAGCATTAAATGCATTAAATTAGAGCCCACCCCATAGGGACTTGCGTCGCAGACCAGTTTAAGCTTCTTTTTGGGATCGTAGTAGACTAAAATCTTAGACTTAACAAAAAGTTCTTTTACAGTTTCAACTGCCTTGTCACAATCCTTCCCCCAGATCCATTTTACTTTAGAGCTCAACAATCTGGTCACTGGGGCAAGAATATGTGACAAGTTTGGGAGATACTTTGAGTAGTGATTTACAAAACCAAGAAAACTCTGCAGCTCTTGAATGTTTGTAGGGTTTGGGGTGTTTGTAATGGCTTCAATAACTTCTGACAGGGTGTGAAGACCTTCAGTGTTTATCATGTGATCAAGATTCTTAAGTTCAGGCCATGATAGCTTACATTTGTTAATATGAAGCTTAGCACCCGCATCTTGAAGTGCAGTCAAAAGCAGGTTTATCGATTCGTCATGGGATTGTCCCTCGCCACAGACAAAAATGTCGTCGTAAAACAGCATGCACTTAGTAATTTTGTTAGTGACTTGTGTTATAATGCGCCAGAATATTCCTGGACTTAAAGCTAAGCCTAAAGGCACTCTAAGCCATTTGTAAAGTCCTAGTGGGGTGTTTATCGTTAAAAGCACTTAAGACTCCTTATCCAGCTCAATCTGCAGGAAGGCATCCTTCAAATCTATCAAACTAAACGTATCACTGCCTGATAATTCGCTAAATAACTCAGCAGCTGTGGGAACTAGATAGTGGTCGACCTCTAGCTGAGGATTAACTGTGGTTTTATAATCCCCTATGACACGTATGTCACCGTTCGGTTTATGAACTATGACCAGAGGAGTCGCCCACTCTGAAGTTTCCACAGCCTCCAGAATACCCAGGCCAACACGGCACAGGATTTCCTGGTTAACTCGCTCTTTTAACGCAAGGGGGATGGGGCAAACTCGACGGTATACCGGTTTCGCATCAGACTTTAACTGTATTTTGGCCTTGTAATTCTTGAATTTTCCAAAGCCGGGGCCAAAAAGGTCTGAAAACACTCTTCAATCTCCTTTATGTTAACCTCAGAAGGGTTTACTTTAACTTTTTTAACCTGTTTAACTTTAGGCATCGTTTCCGACTCGAAAAACAGAAATCCAATCTTTGCCAAATAAATTTGACTTTTAATGTTTTGATACCATAGCATCTAAATGCTCGGTTTGGCCATTAACAGTTACTTCTAAAATAATTACCAACATGGCTTTCTCCTTCCCTTCAGTGTGCGAGTTTATTGAGTATGGGCTATTTTGTAAGGGCACATTGGAAAAGTATTTGTTATACCAGTCCATGGAAATGACTGTTCCATCTGCACTGGAATCTTGTTGCATTTGCAACTCGATTCCGTTCAGAGTGACTGGAATGTACCATTAAATATTTTCATGCGGTTAATAACTACTTTATTAGTTTAAACTAATTCTGAACTTTGTTCGGTTATGCTGGTCACTTCGATGGTGTTATTTTGTAATCAATAGTCCTTGCCGGACTGACTCACTGCTGGACTCATCAAGTCGATTGCGAATGACACTACCTTCAGTTTCTGAATCATTAAATTAGTTTTTGCTTAGCAGATTAACCTTTTTACGGTAACTGCACTTGTTTTTAGTCTTACCTTTGGGAGTACAACTCTGAGCTGGTTTTGAGTTTACTTTTGATGATTTTTGACTAGGGCCTTTTCTACAGACTACCTTAAGGTGTCCTTGAGTATGGCAGCGGCCACAGATGTAATCTTTGTATTTAACCTTGACTTAACATGGCTGGCACGTCCGCAACAAAAACAAGTGATATCAGACCCATGTTTTGGTCGAAACTTGGAAGTTTTGTTTCGTTTTGTGATATACGGTAATTAACAAACTTGATGGTCGAGCGTATTTCAGCCTGGTCTGCCTCTGCTGATTCCACGGACAGAGCAAGTGGAACTGTAGCTGTTAAATCTAACGTTTTCTTCAAAAGCTCCATTTGGATTTTCTGTGATAAAATCCCACCTATGAATCAGTCTCTAATCATTTCACTGTTAATATTCTTGATTTTGTCAAAATCACAATGTTTAGTCAATAATGTAAGAGCTGAAACATATTGATTAATCGATTCATCTGACATTTGAGCTCTTCTGAAGAATTTCATCCTTTCTGACACTACAGAAGGCAGCGGTTCCAAATCGTTAAGAATAGCCTTAACTAACTCGTCATAAGTAAACTCGGTTGGAACCTTAGGGGAAATAATATTTAATATTTTATCAAACATTTCTCTCACTACTGATGCCATTAAAATATCCAACTTATCAGCATCAGCAACCTTCCTTGCTCTAAAGAAATAATTTATTCGAGTTGAATATTTATCCCATGTGTCACATTCATGGTCAAACTCAACAAACATGCCAGACGGTTTAGCCATATCGCCTGTGTCTGTGTCACTAGCTCTTAGGCTAACATTAGGATTTATAAATAAATTATCAACTGCAACGTCAATTACGGCGTTTGCTAAAGTAACGTCTGAAGTGTAAAGTAACGTGGACGGCTACTACAGGTGGTACATTAATTTCACCTGCAACTGACATACATATGTCAACAAGTAATAAGACATACTTAATTACCACAATTTAGCAAAATTTAAATTTACTAAAACCACTCAAGACCATAATTGAATTGCTTAACAACTAAGCCTAATTCCAAATGTTACAATTTTCTTGCTCAAAATGCTTCATAATTAGGATTTAAACACACTCTTCTGTTTACTTCTCAAGCAACAAAAAAGAACACCATCGGCTTAAGTAGCCTGCAAGCCAAACAAGTTTCACTAAACTTAAGGTAAATAAATTGCTTATATACCCTAACTGCAGCCAGAGTAGAGATAAGGCACATTACTTTGCAAAGAACCAATTTATTTGCATTTGCAATTTTTTTTTTTTAAATGCCAAAGTCCGGTTCATAAACCGTGTACTTCATGGCACTCCACCACGCACCAGAGAATTAGTTTTTAATGCTTTGGTTAGATCTAAACTTGACTACTGCTGTGCAGTCTGGGACCCAGGTACTCAATTGTTAATTGATGCTCTTGAAGGCGTGCAGCGTCATGCTACCCGAATCGTGTTTAATAAATTCACTTATGATGCCTGCGTGTCTGGCATGATGAACAATTTAGGATGGCAGCCTTTGTGTGTTCGCAGAAGGGACCGGCGACTTGGACTGTTACATAAGATTTTCCACAGGGACACAATTTTGAATCCTGTCGACTACCTTGTGTCCCCTGACTACATTGGGAGGCATGATCACGTTAAGAAAATCAGAAGATTTCAGTGCAGAACAAATGTTTTGGCCAGTTCTTTTTTTCCAAAAACTATCTGTGACCGGAATGATTTAACAAGTGACACTGCAAAATCAAACCTTTATTGCATTCAACAAGAGTTTGGTTGCTCAGTATACTGCAATACAGTGCAGCCACTCTGATACATAGTTGTATTGGAGTTGTTTGTTTTTATTTTAGATGTCGTTCTAATGCCTTATGGTGCTACGACTATTTTAAATAAATAAATAAATAAATAAATATAGTAAGATAGGTGAAAACCGCCAACGCGTCGCATTAGGACCCAAACTTTGTACAAATTGAGTGTTGGCAAAGCAATATCTCTCCCTGTTCTAGCAATAAGGAACGAATTATGTATTCGAACCACTCAAAGTTCCACACACAAGCAACAAATTTTTTAAGATTTAAATTAATTCCCATTTCGGGCCCTAAACTATTTGGCCTAAATAGTGAATTTGCCAACTTACCAAATTCGGAGCACTGAATATGGTTTGGTGGGGGAAAATAATTTACAAATCTTAAAATACTCTACTGGGTTGGCTCGTCGCCATTCTGTTTTGTCCTGATGGTGGGCAATTGCGTAGGTTTCCCCAGCAGAGTAACTAGACAGACACAAATTAATGCAAGAACAGGAATGGACGGTGTATTAAAGTGCATGGCTTCTTTATAAACATTTACACGTCATTTGACCAGTTTGGTCACATGTCTATGGTGATAAGTATACATCAATAGATCAGTATGGTATGGCAATTACATCCTAACGCTAGTAGTGGTTAGTGTTAGGTTGGGTTAACAGTATGTGAAGCTCAGTTGTGCTACCAAGTTGTAGTGCCACATGCAACGACACTACAGTTTGCACACGAGAATTTTCAGAAAATGGACAGGCGGAGGGGGAACGAAATGAATTTGAGGCGCAGCTAACAATGTCAAAATGTTACAATGCTACAACATTGGTGCAACAAAGAGGTGAGGTGCAAACCTCGAACAAGATGCAACAATACTTGGGTATGAGGAAAGTATAACATTGTCATCGCATCTTGTTATTTTGTCATGTTGTGTTTCGGAATTACTGGTTTCGGTGCACCTTGCACTTAGTATTTTGTCCACTGAAGCTGGAAGCATCCCTCGTCATTCATGCCTAACGTCATTCTCGGCTGACGTTGTACAATAAATTCCATGTCACATTTTTAATTATTAATTTCGTTAAAACATCTCAAATTGACTACGAGTTGCTTTATTTTATTAATTGAAATTGTCATACGTATTTTATTTCAAGATTTTTGTGTATTTATTTAGAAAGGTTGTGTACAGACTTTCGTTTCTGTGCATGCGTGTCCATAATAAATTGTGACGTTATCAAAGGGCGAGTAGCTCCAACAGGCTATTGCAGCTTGGACGTTTGGCGGTGACGGACGCTGGTTCAGCGTTTCGTTCGTCGTATTTTGCCGCTTTCCCGCAGTGCTATGCGTAGAAGGGTCGACACACCCCACCAATGAACTCTACCCTGTTGCATGTATTTCTTGCTATTTTGCAGTTCATTCGCTGAATTAGACACACAAGCCAACGTAAGTTTTTACCAATGCTTTATTGAAAGGTTTTGACTTTTATAGGAAGATGTTAAACCTCGTAGTCTAAAGGAAAGCTTCGAAGCCTTCTTATTTGTCGGTGCAGTAAAAAGGTAGCTAATGCTAATAATGCTAGCAATAATAATAATAATGCTAATTGGAATTTAAGTACCATACGAGGGAGTTTCAACGTAACGTACTGAGTTTTGAGTCTTGTAGCGATTGAAGCCTCGTTAGTATATTTTTGTGGACAATACAAAGCCTGCAGTGTGTATTCTACCGTACGCACGTAGTTCACTGGAAGCCGTCCTTTAAAAGATGTCGTTGTGTAATTATCCGTTTTCCCCAAGAGTGAACTTGTTTATTTGTCTTGAAACACCCCTGGGCATGATAAATGGCTAAGGAGGTCCACCCGATGGCCAGAGGTGCCTCAAGCCTTAAAAATGAGGTGGGGCCATGTTCCGAAATCTCGCGCCCCCCCCCCCCCCCCGGGAACTTTTTTTTATCAAGTGTAATAATGTAATCTGGACAAACACATGGAAACAGATCCCAAGGGTGTTTCTTTTTTAAACCGATTAATAAAAATGTGAAAAAAATACGTTTACATAATTATATGCCCAACACTGAGTGGAGCTGGGCCCCAGACTACTTTGGTTTTTATCGGGAAGATGCCGTGTCATGGCTGGTCGGTTTTAGCTATCTAAAGTAAAAAGTACAATAAACTTTTCACAATTTCTTTAATTTTCACTACCGTAAATCGCCTAATAAACGCCCTGGCTTTGTTAACGCCCACCCCCCAA
>JAHWFP010178341.1:0-11886 GCA_023313725.1 Lithobius niger | reverse complement strand
CGGCCCTTTTTACCAGTTTTGGTTTTTGATATGATATCGCTCCTTTTTTTAAATTGTGTGTTGGCTCAACTCCAGTACTGTGCAGATGTGTACTATAAAGTGCCACATCAACAAGAAATTCCTCCATGGGTAAAATGGCCAATTTTGGGTCTGTGCATTCTTTTTTTTTAATATATTGCCCCGGGAAAAAGGATTAAATTAATGTTTTTGCATCAGATAGGTAGAGTTATGTCCCCTTTATGTAATGACGTTTGAATTGAGTTGATATTCCCCATAGGAAAAAAGTTATGGGTCTGTCCCTGATTTGTGTCATCGCACGGATTTGGCTCTGTCCCTTTTTTACCAATTTTGGGTCAGTCCATGCCACTTTATGAATATATTGCCCCAGGTAAAGGGATTAAATTAATGTTTTTGCGTCAGATAGGTAGAGTTATGTCCCATTTATGCAATGACTTTTGAAATGAGTTGATATTCCCCATAGGAAAAACGTTTTGGTTCTGTCTATGGGTAAAATGGCCAATTTTGGGTCTGTCCATGCCTTTTTTTTTTTAATATATTGCCCCAGGACAAAAGGATTAAATTAGTTTTTTTGCACCAGATAGGTAGGGTTATGTCCCCTTTATGTAATGACGTTTGAATTGAGTTGATATTCCCCATAGGAAAAAAGTTATGGGTCTGTCCCTGTTTTGTGTCATCGTATGGATTTGGCTCTGTCCGTGTTTTACCAATTTTGGCGGCAATGTGTTACAACTACTTAAAACGGTCGATTTGTAGCCCCACAATCCGTACATATATACGGTGTTTGCGTTCGTTCGCCGGGTCGTCAGGGCACCTTATATTTTTTTCGTAAACAGTTCCTATAGGCGGGTTGTTATTGTCAGTTTCGTGCAAGAAATTTCGTTCAGAAATACATAAACTGCTTATGCAAAAAATCGCATCATTATTATTTCCATAGACGAAAGACAAAGCTCTCTATTGGGCGATTCCGGTACGCGGGTTGTTATTGTCAGTTTCGTGTGGTTTTGTGTGGTTTTGTTGTTATTGTCAGTTAGGTTAGGTTAGGTAAGTTTGGGGTTTGGCATTTCATACTGGGGCCGTTCATTGGGCCGTTCATTTGGGCCGTTCATTGGGGCCGTTATATTAATGATGATTTAACGAGTTTCCGCAATTTGGGATCAATTTGTCGTGCCTTCCGTGAAAATTAAAGGTAGTTTTTTTTCTTTTTTCGAATTTCGGGCCATGTGCGTACATGGGAAGAAAACGGGCTCTCGTCCGATCTTTTTTTTAATGGACTAAGAGTTACCTGCTGAGTAATGTTTTCCTCTTCCATTTTTGGGGCAAACGCACCGTTTGGCCGTGGTGAAGGTCCAAAGTTAGCACCACGCAGTGCCAGAAAGCATGAAACTGGGCGAAAGTCCGGCAAGTGAAACGCCAAACCCCAACCAGTTCATTACCTCAAGTGAAATGCCGATGCCGGTTCCTTACCTAACCGACAATAACAACAAAACCACACGAAACTGACAATAGCAACCCACCTATCTGAACGGTTTACAGGAAAAAAATATCAGCTGAGAACATGGAAAGAAAACGGCCTCTCGTCCGTCAGCGCTAAGAGTGCTAGAGTGCTAAGAGTGCTAAGAGAGTGTTGTTCAGTTGATCATTTTACGTCATTCTAGCCCAACCAGAGATCAATCGGTGAGGAGCCCTTATTCTTCCCATAAGCCGTGTAAAGTTAACTTGTTCCTTCTATTGTTTATTTTACTGTTGAAAGTGATCGGTGAACGAATTTATAATTGTGCCTTTATAGTTACGCATCTTAATGCACTATCCCATTGTCTCACACGTTTGTCGAATTGATTATACCAGGAGCCAATGAAACGAGCCCTTCCGGGGCGACAACAAACTGTTACACTAAATAATCGATTACCAGGACTTACATAACTACACGAATTGCCAATACGCATAGAATCCTAGGGCAGCCTTCCCGGCGAACCATAAAGCAGCCGCCTTTTTTTTTTTTTCAGTGATTCGCTAATAGCCCAACAACAGATAGAATTCCGTTTTCCCTGAATGTTGTCAAAACCAGAAATAAGCTGAGCCAGTTCCGGTACAACTTTTTTTCATACAGAAACATAATTGGCAAATATTTTTAGTCAAGGACCTACAACCCTTCATATGCAAACGATTTAGCTATACACTGTTCAATAACAACGCGTACAATTTACTGGCACGTCTTCTAATCGAAATCATGAAAAATCGACTAATATTTCAGTCACATCCGGCCATACGACAAAGGGGATAGGCATGACCCGTTCAAATAAACGACTGGAGTAGGACGAAACGTCATTTAACAATAGCTTACGATGCAAACCTTATTTTCTCTCCGACTGTATTTCAATAACTGCTTTATGTATTACATGCATAAGCAGTTAAAAGGCTTGCTTGGAAAAACTGTGTGCTTAAAGGAAAACTAAACCCTTCCATCTTAAATTTCACTATTGTTAGTTAAGTATAAAAAAAACAAAATGCAAGTTGCGCGAAGTTTCCAACATTCGTATTAATTACACAATAGTAGATTTAAAATCTAAGTTTGATGTTTCCATAGCGCGAGACAGCGAACGCGATTTCCTCGCATGGTACTGACGTCACACTTCATCACCCTACGTCTAATGGGCCTTGGAGGAATGACGTCATCGTAGCATACTAGCGAGTGCGAGGTGGGTTGGGGGATGGCAGCTGCGTGACCAGTCCCCTGACTCCAAATCAACCTCTGTGTGATTTATTAAATTAAAGTATTCAAGAACGTACGCTACCATTATTATTAACACTACAAAGAATCGCGCAAGTTTGTTCAGCTAGGCGATACTCCGTTCAAAGCGAAATTCTGGGCAGATGAGCGATTGGACCGTGTCCACTTTTTGCTCGTGGGGAGGGAGACCAGCTTAGGGGCCACACGCTTCATTTGAAAAGAATCGGTGCTGCTCTTCTTCTTCTATCCGCCGGCTGGGAGGGGAAGGGGAAGGGGACTTTGGGGAGAGAAGGGTCATTCTGTGTTTTGAGTGTTTCAACTAGTTGAAGGAGAAGGGGTAGTAGTGACTGGTGAGGAATGACAGCCGAGCGCGATATTGCCTGAACTTGTTGTATTGGGCGCATGCGCCACTCGGGTGATGAAGTGTGACGTCACGTGAACGAGACTTGGGTGTGTTGACCGCACTAACGAAGAATTCGTCTGCTAGAATGAAGATTTACATACATTACTACGTAATAACTATAAAGCCTGAGCGGTTTTCGTACTTCTCATATGTTTTTTAAGTGTCTTAATTAACGATACTGAAATTTTAGATGGTAGGGTTTAGTTGTCCTTTAATACATTTTTGTGTTGGCCTTCAAAATTGTTTGTTTACTTGCCCACGAATGACAAAAAAGGAAGAAGGTAATAAATTAATGGGTCTTCAACTTAGCCAGGGGGGGGGGGGAAATCACAGAAGGTGAGTCACCTTCTTCCCAGAAAGAAGCCCCATGGAAGTAGACAAGAAAGGGAGCGTTCACAAATTACCTAACCATTTTTTTTTCAGCAATGTAGACTAGGATGGAGTGAAAACAACTTTTTTTTTATTTCGAATAGGCAGGGGGCAGAAAACTTGTGTTTTGGTTTCCTTATCGCTCTTCCAAAAGCAAAAAATTCTAAAAATAATTTTCTTAGGTGCCGCCAGGGCCTCAAAATTTGTGGTTTTCCTGTAAATTAGCTTTATTAGTCGAAATTTTCCGTTGAGTGTAAAAGTGATGTTCAAATCGGCAGGGTGCGAAATTGTTTTCTGTTGGCAACCTTATCACACTCACAAAAGCAAAAAAATCTTAATAAAATATTAAGAAAAGTTTACGGTTTTTGTGAAAATCTGTTGGATTTGAATTTAAAATCGGTAGGAGGTTAGAAGGGTACCTTATGGCATCTGTATATATATATTGCTATGTGGCACCGTTTAGGACATAATTAATTTGCCTAAAATAAATATAATGTGGCGAATATATATAAAATATTTTGCACATGTATGCAATATTTTGTCACACATATAAATATTTTACCATACATAAAATTATTTTCCATACATAAAATATTTTCCATATCTAAAATATTTTCCATATATAAAATTTTTTCCATATATAAATTATTTTCATGCTTAAAATATTTTCCGTATATAACATTTTTTGCATACAGTATTTACAATTTCTTCCATATATAAAGTTTCCTCGTACAAAATGTTCCTAAAATGGGCATAAAACAAAGCAGCATCCTCTAAGTGAGGTACTGTACAGATCTGTGGTTTGTTTGTCCGCGCTCATTGAGAAAAGCTTCGTTCTGTATAATTACTGAAGGAGGAGGTCCGCTGTCGGTTTCGGTTTCGATGAGCCGGGGTCCTCCCAGTGTAATCCGACCATGGTCCTCATTTAGTGAAAAGAAAACGAAAATTCTGAGTGTAAGTCGACCATGGTCCTCGTTTTGCGGAAAGAAAACAAAAATTCTCGGTGTAATTAGGTTTTGCTTTCGATTTGCACGGGTCTTTTAATTTTAATTTAATTTAATAACATCTTCATGATGCCAGTTTCCCCGACGTGAATATGGCAAACTTTTACAACAAGAAAAAACATTCAACAATGAAGTAAATAAATATATACATATACAGATATTGTTTTTTTCTTTTTTAACAAAAAACAGAAAACTATAAACAGGAAAAAAAGTAAACAACAAGCAAGAGTGGTCAGAGTATAAAACCCTAGGGGGAAAAAAATAATAATACAAAATAACAGTGGAGTCTGCTAAGAAATACAATCAAGTGATGCCTAACAACATTCCAGTCCGCAAGGAATCAATCAAAGTGAAACCTGATTTCATCAGAGATGTGTGTTCATCCAACCTATTTTTGAATACATTTGTAGATGGGTCACAAGTCACATAGTCAGGAAGCGAGTTTCACAGGTTAACAAATCTAGTAGCAAAGGAGTTTTTAGAGATATTTAGCCGTAAGTAAGGGACCTTTAATTTGTACACTGACCCTCGAGTAGCAAAAGGGGAAACATACAGTTCAAACAAGGTGTTAGGTAGATTAATATCAATGCCCCTTATAATTTTAAACATAAGGATAAGGCCTCCTCTTTGGCGACGCCAATTAAGGGAGGGCAGACCGAGCTGTTCTAATCGCTGCCTGTAACTCAGGTGAGCCATTCGAGTAACGCGCTTCGTTATTTTCCTTTGTATATTCTCGATCGATTTTTTATCCTTGATGAAGATCGGCTCCCAGAAAGGTAAACCATATTCAAGAGTGGGCAATATAATAGTAAGGTAATATTTAAGGTACACCTTTTGTTCACGACTACTAATTGTATGGTTAAGTAGATACAACAGGTTGTTAGCTTTTTTAACTGTACTTTCTACATGTTGAGTGAATGTGAGTTTATCATCAACTTTAATACCCAGAACACGCATGCAAGTTTCCTTGTTTACAGACAAGTTATCGAAAACATAAGACGAGTGAGGAATAGAGTATCCCAAATGTAACATGCACAGTTTACCTGCATTGATAGGAATATTCCACGCTAAAGCTTCATTAATTGAATCCTGCATGAGGGGAATGGAGTCCCAATTTTGGAGTATGGCAGCCGTCTTGGTGTCATCAGCAAATTTGCAACTTTTAATAACTTGCCTATGGCAAAAACCGTGAATGTAAATCGCAAAGAGCAAAGGTGCGAGAACAGGGCCCTGGGGGAGCCCATTAATCATGGGGCTCCAGTAAGAGATATAATGTTCCTAGACGACAGCCAAAGTCCTACCTGAAAGCCACTCCATAATCCAGAGCTTAATGGGCCCAACAATGCCAACAGTTTCTAGTTTAAGTCCCAACAATCTGTGATCCACCTTATCAAATGCTTTTTCTAAATCATAATAGATAATATCAACTGGGGTACCCTCATCAATAGCATAAAAAATATCTTGGTAGAACATAATCAAATTGGTGACTGTCGAAAAGCCTTGTCTAAAACCATGTTGCTCCGGATCAAGACGGGAGTAGGAATCCAGAAAAGTATAAATATGTTGGTTACGAATACGCTCAAACAATTTGGACAATATAGAGGTAAGGCTTATAGGTCTATAATTAGCTGGAGTTTTGCGGTCACCCTTCTTGAAAATGGGGGAAATGTGTGCTTTTTTCCAACTAGGGGGACAAAAAAAATTTTCAATAATTTTGTTGAAAAGGATAACTAATACAGGTGAAATAGTTGTTTGTACTTTCAGCAAAAAGTCACTTGTAAACAAATCAGGGCCACCCCCTATACGAGGTTTCAGTTTAGCAAACACTTGATTAACAAGGTCTAGGGAAACGTGTAGTCGGGGGATACAAGGTAACTGGGGAGAGCACAAATCCTCATCTACATCAAAATAATTTTTTGAAAAAAACTTTGAAAATGTATCACAAAAAATATTAGCCTTAAGTAGTGGGTCTTCAACAGTATTACCTAAAGTATCAGTAAGTGTGGGTATACCAATTCGCGTGGTTGCAAGCTGGCGAGCATAGCGAAAGAAAGGTTTTGAATCAAAATTTATGGCTTCAGCAAGCTTTGCTTTGTAAGCTGATTTTTGCTTTTTACTTTCCCTAAACACCTGCTTGTTGAGTAAAACGTATTTATCATGAGCAGTAATGTTAAAAGTGTTGTTCCATTCTTTCCAGAAAAAGTGTTTATCATTTATGAGTTGAGCAAGTTGCACATTCATCCAGGGGAGTTTGTGCAAACGTATGGTTACTTCCGTTGTACAGTTTCGAAATTGTTTGTTTAAGCATTCATAAAAATACGACCAAGCTGTTTCGGAAGGTTCATTAACCCAAGGTACTGAACCTAAATCATTAGAGAGTTTGTCGAGCTCAACCTTATCGACATCATATTTAGTGATGGTTTGCTTAGTTGTTTTTCCTCTTGAAGCGTCACTCATTAGTACCAGAGAACAATGGACCATATAGTGGTCACTTTGACTAAACTTCCCAAGAGAGAAACAATTTTCAATAATAGATCTGTCACTAACCAAAACAATATCGAGTGTATTATGTCCCCTAGTGGGAAAATCAATTACCTGTAAAGGTCAAATTGGTCTATAATTCTTAACATTCTAACATCACTGTGGTGGATAGCCATCCTTGTTTGCCAATCCACAGTAGGAAGATTAAAATATCCAAGAATGATGGGGTTGTTATTTTTAAAGACCGGCTATCAGACTGCAACGCGCTGCGGGAATTCTGGGTAAGCGCAGTTTATGTACGCGCTGTTCTTTATCGCCGTCTGGTGGTAGTAGCACTGAAACATTGAAATAATGAAACCGAAACCGTTGAGACAGTAGCAAACGTCTTTTTACCTACCGCAGCACCATCATAACATCATTTTCAAGGTCAGATATATATATATATATCTATATATATATATATATATATATATATAATATATATCTATAGGGGATATATATAGGGCATTCGCAATCACGTGACCGGCGGCTGGGTTATTTCCATCTGTTGGATCAGCAACGCGTCTGAATCAACGCTGGCAGGACGATACGGGAGGACGTCGTCGGAAAAACGCGCTGATTATTTTTGTATCTTGGAGATTGATTTTTTTAAAGAGATATGAAGAAATGATGAATAGTTACCCAGTTTTAGAGACCATTACAATAGCAGACCATAAGATGTTCAGGGTTTGTAAACGATCTACCACGAATCGTACGCAATTGACACCGTAAAATTTTTTTTTTGCTTCATTCCTCAGTTTGCCTATGGCTGGGCGATGGAAGCATAGCAGTAGAGTAGGGTGCTGCAAGTAAATTCCATCAAAATGAATTAGTGATCGTAGTAGCTAGCATCAGCCTACTGGAAGTGGTAATTTAAAGCTCCGAAGCCTAGAAAAAAATTGCTGTAAAATTGGACTACACCACGTTTGACCACATGTAAAGATAATTTGTCGCAAATAAACTTGCAAAAATAATACAAATGGTAGAGGTCAGGAAATGTACTACTATTACCCTCCAAATCACTAATCGACATTTTTTTCAAACATTTTTTAATATTGTCTGAAGTTGACTTTCCCCGGTCTGCCGCCCTTCCCCAAGTCACCTCCCACAGCAAGAACACTGAGCTCGACCACATGGTACTTTTTTCCGCATCGACCTTTGTGGCAACATGCAAAGAAGAAAATATTTTTTTTGGGGGGGGGGGGCAGGGGTAAATACAAACCTAGAATATTTCTTCAGTACTTCCCTGGAATTGTTCCCAAAACAGTGCACAAACAACAGGAAGTTAATGTAATATTCACCAGATTTTTTCCTAACAAGAAAATTATTCGTGAGTCCAAAAAACAAACAGCGAAAAATATTTACCTCCTTTTTGGGGGGGAGGGGGAGGGGAGTATTGAATCAGGCTACACAATTACGAATTAGTGTGGAAAAACCAGGAATCGTGAGAAAATTTTAGTCAGTCGTCCTGAATGATAGGTATGAGTTACTGTCGTTTTTATTTTTCCTGTCAGTTTATGTTTTGACTTTTGAAATTTGTCACTATGTAATATGTTGGAGGAATGAAAAAATATATATTTTTAAATAATATGCAAGCAACGTTTTGAAATCTTAAGGACTAAATTTAGTTTCCCCATAAAAATCAATAGGACAGCCTTGCCAAAAAAAGCCAGCCTTGCACAGAAATTAGCCACATATAGTTCCAATTTTTTGAAAGTAAAAATAAAAAAGCCCACCGGTTAACAAGCACATATAAATAAGTAAATCTTTAGTTATACATTACAATAACTGTTAGTTGGCTGTGGTGTGCAAACCTTTGGGGCATGCTGTCCGAAATAAAAAAAAAAGTTACGTTTTACATTTTTCGATGTCTTTTCTCTACCCAGTTAGTGTCCACATGTCAAACTACAAATTCAGACATTTCAACTCGTGGTCTTGTTCTATCGCTAATATGAATAGAAAATTATTCGTGGACAACTGCTTTCTAAGTGTTTGGTTAGTGGTTGGTGTGATGTCCTAGGCGGGGACACACCTTAGCCCAGCGTGGGCACCAATGGTAATAAACACACGGACTACCAGAGTGTAGGAAGACAGCGAACTTCCTGTTTACTGCTCCTTAAATACAGAGAAGTCATGTGATGCACTTAAGACTATATACAATTATGGAACAGCCTATTTAGTGGTTAAAGGGTTATCTTGGTAGGGTTAACATATAGACATGAAATTGATGGCTGCCATTGTGGAGCACACAAGTGACGACTCCACAATGCAGCGAGCGGAAAAAAAAACAGAAAAAAAATAATCTAAGCCTAGCTGGAAATAAAATCATGATTACGAAGGCAAGATGTATTTTTTAGTGCACTACCTATTTTTAAAGAAAGATACATAATTTTTCGCTTTCGAGGAAAAACTAAACACTATTTTTGAAAGCTGTTTTACAAAATAAAGAACTGAAGATGTACATGATTAAGCAAAAAATTTAACATTAATAAACTGGCTGAAAACTTGCCAGTTTTAAATTTCTGTTTTGATTTCTGGAGCAATTTTACAATAAATTCAATTTAAATTTTCAATGTTGTTTTAATTTCGTAGCCTTTTTTGGTTAATTTTCTTTTTGCAGCAACCATTTCTGCAGCTGAAACGCTACAGCGTTGCTGTGGACAAACATCTGGCATTGAGAATTCGGTGCCAAATTAGTTTCTTTGGATTAGGCTTCACCGGAGTGGGAATTGCAGCTCCAAGCAATTTTTTGTTCCGATGTCAGAAGTGTTTAGGTACATGAAAAGACAAAAAGATACAAAAAAGATAAAATCGTGAAATCAATTTTTCACACGAACAACAAAATACACTTACATTTTTACCTAATTTTAAAGGTGGACATTTTTAAAATTAACATAGCCGATTCTCTGCACGAATAACTAGGGGACAAAACGTTTTAGCGTTACTCGCTACAGTTTAAAAAGAACTATCATTTAATTCACATATAACGGATTACAACAAAAAAAAACGAAGAAGTTGTAGCCAAATGGTAATTTTGCAAAAAAAAAACTACAAATTGAGCTTGTCTGGATCTCTACGCAGTCTCTTTGAACGATGAGCATTTTGAAGCTGCGCTGCAATGTCAACCTGTGTTGGTGATAGCACAACTTTGCGTTTATTGGGATTCGGTTTCGTCTTTTTATTAGCATGACCTGGCTTCGGTGGTGATTCCTTAGTGGATGGTGACGTAATAATCGATGGAGATTGTGACCTTTCTGGCTTAGAATTTCCTTCAAGAGGGGCGCTGGTAGTAGCCAAAGGTGATTGGTTATTTACGTTAGCAGACTCATCCACTTCGTGTGTGTGGGGTAATTTCGCTGGAGATTTCCTGCCACCTGGTGACTTGCGATGTAAATTCTCAGGTGATTTTTGAAGCTGTTGGATTGGTGGAATTTTTCCCTCAGTAACAGAAATTGACTTTCTGGATTGGCAGAGAGATCGACGCTCAGGAACTACGTCAGCGAAACTTGGCTTTTCACGTTGTTTGTTGTGTGATCTTGCTCATTATGCATGGAGAAATTACTGCTTTTCGCCGTCGAAACAAGTGCGTTTGGAGGCTGTTCTGGATAATCATTTTCCGCGGTATGTAACCTTAGCTGTTCGCGATGTTTGCGAATCGTATTACCATTAGTATCAACGATAGTATAGGACTGATTTTCACATTTTTGGTTAACCATACCGACTGACCATAGCCTATCATTTGTCGTTGAAAAGTCACGATACCAAACCTTTTCACCTATTTGATACGTTTTCAACTCACGATGGTGGGTGCTCTGTACTTGTTTTAATTGTTTACGGCGTACGGCTGCAATAGGGTCAGGGAACAATAAATCCAGCCGAGACTTTAATTCTCTGTTAAAATATAATTTTCCGGGTGTTGCTTGCGTGGTAGCGGAGATAGTGATTCGTGCTGATAACAAGTAAGAATTTATACTCTCTTGAATAGTAGACCCCTGTCGCCGCGCGGCCTTGTAGACTCTCTTGAAATTACGGACGTATACCTCAGCCAAATCGTTGGTCCAAGGCACAAAACTTGGCCCGGTCATGTGCCTAATTCCGTTGGATTTTAACCAATTTTGGAATTCTGCGGACAAAAATTGGGCAGCATTGTCCGTAACTAAGCTGTCCATTAAACCATATAAAGCTATGTGATTGTTTAAAACGTCAATGACACGCGCGGACGTTGTTGACTTCATTTTATGCACAAAAGGAATTTTTGAATGTGCGTCTACAAGAATGAAAAACATGTAATTGTCCATCGGCCCCAAAAAATCAGCGTGTAAGCGATTGTTTGGTTTTAGTGGATATTCCCACGTATGCTTAGGACCTGACGTTTGAGTATCTTTATACTCTTGACAATTTTGGCATGATTTGACTTTATTTTCAATGTCAGAGTCAATCTTAGGCCACCAGACTTTTTGTCTAGCTAAACTTTTCAATTTAACTATGCCTAAGTGAGCACTGTGTAGATCTTTCAAGATTTGTCTCCGCAAGGCCGTCGGCACCAGGACTCTATACCCCCAAAATAAGGTTTCGTTTTCGACAGAGATTTCAGCACGACGTGTGAAGTACGGTAACAGATCGAGAATTTCGCATTTGTCAGGCCAACCATGGTTCACATAACGATAAACTTTTGAAAGGATTTTATCACGTTTACTTTCAAGAACGAGTGTCTCGTTTAAAACTGGAAGATTAGAAATAGTTTCTAAAGCAAGAATATTGTACTGCTCTTCTGCTTTCTCGAATTCCTCGGTATTTGGGAGGGGAAGGCGCGATAAAGCGTCTGCCGTCAAATTAAGTTT
>JAHWFP010178339.1:18321-30790 GCA_023313725.1 Lithobius niger | reverse complement strand
CGTAGTTGGATTAATATTCCCTTCGTCTTTCCTCTCTCCTTCCCCCTGATTGTAGTTGGATTAATATTCCCATCCTGTTTCCTCTCTCCTTCTCCCTTCTCGAAATTGGATTAATATTCCCCTCCTCTTTCCTCTCTCCTTCCCCTTCTCGTAGTTGGATTAATATTCCCCTCCTCTTTCCTCTCTCCTTTTCCCTTCTCGTAATTGGATTAATATTCCTGTCCTCTTTCCTCTCTCCTTCCCCCTTCTTGTACCTATCCTTCCCCTCCTTTTACCTACCATACTCCTTCCTTTTCTTCTTTTTTGTTCTCACCTCTTTCCTCCTTTGTTAGTGTAGCTGAACTAAGATGGGTAGTTGAATTACATACTACGCCATCATTTCATATCTTCCCTCTTTCCTCCCACGCCTGCCTAATTGCATCTTCCTTCCCTCCTTTCTCCTTAGCAATCCGTGGCTTATTTTAAAGCTCGACTCTGTTACTTTTGCTTCAGTCTTTATTAGTAGAGTACGCGATATGAATGAGGGGCTTTGTTGCCTGAAGACAAAGCTTATAACAATATATAACTATGAATTTCGCTCTGGCAAAATAGTTAAGAAAATGTTAATTACTAAGGCCGATGCAGTGAATTTCTTTCAGAACACTTAGCGAAAGTCAACACAACTAGTGGTGCTGTGAACTGTTCATCCCAGTTCATTCACAGTTAATAGACTTAGTAAATCTTGTTGGTTAACAACAATCTTGAATTCTGTCATTAATTTGACCTTCATTGCAGGTTTTCAGTCTGCCTCGTACTGAATCTAGAGGCCTTTCTGTGAGTTAATCCAAAAGAACTCATAAAGGCAAAGACCTTCGTTGCCACATAATTACACAACATTATTCAAATAAATCACATCAAAATACGTTTATTAGTGAAAGGATGGTGAGAAATACGAAGTTTCAACAATACGTTGTTCGATTCCTATACAATTTCTAATAACAGCTCCGACAATACAATTACGTGACATCCTTATCATACGAATACGCCCCTTGCAACGCCATCTTGTCTTCTTGTGGTACAAATGAGCTAGAAATCCGATACACCTGACCGTTAAATAAATTAAAATAATCACGAAACTGGCAAATCTGAAATATTCTCTCTCTACGAAAAACCAGCAGATAATCAGTTTAAATTATGAATCCAATTAATTTTTCCTTTTCAGCTTTTGCTGAAAATAGCGATTTCTATTTCTTCTTAGGTTACAACTTAAATCAACCAATGTGCACATTGGCTGGGGAAGTACTGAATAGTTCTACGGCTTTATGGTTAAGAAAAGTCAGTATTATAAACTTACCTTAATGTAGGATTCATTTGTGTAAAACGTGACAAATGTTAGGCCTAAAAGCTAACCACGCCATCGTAGCCACTAAAATTCAGCTGCTGCAGCTACTCCCAAATGGAATCGAACTTTTCTTTTCGCAAGCAACCGTTATCATTTCGATAAGATAAACCTACAGTACTTCAGGTGGCATAGATAAGTGCACGGAAGAACAGAATTATTTTTTGTTCTCCACTAAAACTTTCGCCGATCTGTCCATCATTTTTATTACTCGACTAACTATGTAGTCAACTAACGTTGTATGTACGTACGACCGTACACTTCTACGTTGTGTACGTACATCTGAAACGGGCTGTCACACGTAAAGGGATTAGGTGTCGGAGATAAGGTGAATTCTCACAAAGAAATACAATTCTTCGAAATTCTAATTTCTAATCCTTATCCTAATTCCTTGGCCAAAACATGTTTTTTTTAACACCTGGAACTTCACTCACATACCATTTTTCCAATTCAGTATTTTCTGACTTGCAATTTACACTCCATGTTGACGTTTTCGACGTGTAATCAGTTATTTAGCAAGTGATAGCCCAGTAACTTTAAGTTAGATTTAGCTAAAACCTGAAATTAATTCAAAGAAATCGGAAAGTTGGCACATAAGTAGCTACCAATGGTGTATGAAAGATACTAGAAGTCCGCTAACTTCCTCCGGCAGAATGGAAAAAGGGCGTAAGTGACATGGCATCCACACATGGAGTAGGATGGCTATAGGAAAGAATTGTTCACTTACAGTGAAAAGGATTCAACTTGGTGTAGATGCTCAGGAAGGGTAACTTTAAAAATAGCTATGACAGCTAGTTCAAACCCTCCTCTCCTGAGGGGGGTGATTGCCCCTCCCCCCCCAAAAAAATATGTTTTTTAACTGTAACTCCTTAACCGTCAAAAAATCCAAAGCATAATGTGAAGCAAAAACGTTTAGCACACAATTCTGAACAGGAAAGGTAATATACGTCTTTTAAAGGAACCCTTGAAACACAAAATCGTATTTAAAGTATATCGTCCTTAATACATGGGAACGTTTCTTTTTTTCAGTTAGTTCTAATAATGATTTTCGTGCTCAAATTGCTCTTGCGAGCCATCTATACCCTGAAAAGGAAATGTTTAGTATTGTATGAAACGTGAGAATGTTTTATTTCCATCAATCCTAGCAGAAATATTTTAGCTTACATAGGGACCGACCAACACACATTTAAAAGTGAAGTGGTAATGGCACAGTGGCGAAATCAATCAGTTTTCGAATTCAAAGTGCTCTTACGAGCCTTATAATATCCCGAAAAGGACACGCTTAGGATTTTCTGAAAGGTGGGGATCTATTTTTTTCCATGAATCCTAACCGTAATTGTCTAGCTTAGATTTGGACCGTCCTACGCCCATTTAAATGTGAAGAGGTACTGGCATAGCGGCGAAAGGGTTTATGGTGATTTTCGAATTCAAAGTGCTCTTGCGAGCTATCTAATACCCCGAAATGAACATGCTTAGAATTTTTTGAACAGTGGAGTTTTATTCTTTCCATCAATCCTAACCGAAGTTGTTTAGCTTTGTTAAGGTCCGTCCTATGTTTACTTAAAGGTGAAGAGGTAATGTTGTAGCGGCGAAAGCATGCGTTCAGTTTCGAATTCAAAGTACTCTTGAGAGCGCTCTAATAGCCTGAAATAACCATGCTTAGGATATTGTGAAAAGTGGGGATCTATTCGTTCCGTCAATCCAAACATAAATTGTTTAGCTTAGGTAGGGACCGTCATAGCATACTGCCGTTTAAAACTGCAGATGTAATTGATGTAGCGGTTCGTTTCGATTACAAAGTGCAATTGTAATGTTCATATTTGTATTTGTATCTAAGTTAAACAATTTCGGTTAAGATTGATGGAAAGAATAAATCCCTAACTTTCAGAAAATCCTAAGCATGTTCATTTTGGGCTATTAGAGGGCTCGCAACAGCACTTTGAATTCGGAAGTCAACATAAACGATTTCACCACTATGCCATTACCTCTTCAAATTTTAATGGGCGTAGGTCGGTCCCTGTCTAAGCTAAAATATTTCGGTTAGGATTGATGGAAAGAATAGCTCCCCACCTGTCATAAAATTCTAAGCATTTCCATTTTGGGCTATTAGAGGGTTCACAAGAGCACTTCGAATTCGAAAATCACCATTAACGCTTTCGCCGCAACGCCATTACCTCTTCACCTTTAAATATTTCGGCTAGGACTGATGGAAAGAATAGACCCCCACCTTTCATAAAATCCTAAGCATGTCCATTTAGGACTATTAGAAAGCTCGCAAAAGCACTTTGATTTCAGAGGGTCAAAGGGTTTTTAGCGAGTGTTAACCGCATCCGGTCACTTTGAATTTGAAAATCACTGTAACAACCAAGTGAAAAAAGGAGTGTTCGTGCGAATTAAGGATAATATACTTTGCGTATGAATTTGGGGTTCAAAGGTTGCGTTTATGGAAGAGATGTATAACATACATCCTGTTTAGAATTGTGTGCTGAACGTTTTTGCGTCACATTATGCTTTTGTCTTGTTGACTGTTAAGGGGTTACAGCCGAAACACCATTTTTTATTGGGGGGGTAAACAATCTTTTTTTTATGGGGGGGGGGAGGGGTTTGAACTTGCTATCATTGCTATTTTTTCCGGTTACCCTTCATGTATATCCACACCATATTTCATGCTTTTCACAGTAAGTGAACAATTCAACCCGCTAGCCGCTCTACTACATGTGTGAAAGTCGAGGAGCTGCCAGTTTCAATTCTACATTGGACGATGAAGATGATCCAGTATGTATTTCGTGCCTTTTACAAAAGCTGCAAACTGTAAACATAATAGGTCATTTTCTTCAGGTGAATTCTATTAATTTATTTCATTTGTATGCCTCAGTACAACTTTTTGTCTGCACACTTATTTTTCTGTGCATTTCCCACGTTTGTTTTACATATTAAAGGCTTGTTGGTATATTTTGTGTGTCATAAGATACAGCTTCCTGTGAATAAGTGGTTGGAGAGCAATAACACCATCGAAAACTGCCAAAATGAAATCATCAGACCATTGAAAACAGAATTGCGCAACCATACACTGCTACTTACTCCCTTTCTCCAGTGTATCAGAGTAAGCAAGAGTATTAGCCCAGCCGTCTTTTAGTGTGTTAAATACACCATTGGTAGCTACTTGCGTGCCAACTTTCAGCTTTCTTTGAATTAATTTCAGGTTTTACCTTAAAGTTACTGTGCTATGAACCAACATGTGGATTATTATGGTTTTCGCCATCCAGACGAAATTATATACGAATGAGCTGAAAAATCAGTCATATATATAGTTGTTGCTGACCAGCAACCGGCCACAAGATGGAGTTAAAATAATAGCTAATCTCATAGGCGCCAAGCGAGGTTTGTGAGGATTTTGGATGGAAGCAGAAAATTCAAGATCTCAGAACGCCTCTAAGAAGCGAACCTATGTGCGTTTTTATTATTCTCACAATGTAAAATCTACATTATTCGTTATTTTCTACACTTTATGTTGTAGGCTATATGAATGTTTATTAACGTCGCTCTCGGGTAACTTGTGAAAGAGATTTTTGTACCACTAGGCTATATGACTTGTTAGGTCAGTATATACTATAGATTAGTAGCATTTATGCAGATAGGGGTCGTTTACGTATTACGTCATCAGGAAGGGGGTGGGAGGGGTTCGCCTTCTGGTGACGATTGCTAACGAGGGGGAGGAGTTGTTGACGTAACACTGTTATCCCAGTAAAAGGGCTGAAATCCGCAAAAAAAATGTCCTCAGAAAGACTGGATATATGGGGAAAACACCCCTTCTTGGGGGAGGGGGGTTAAGTTAGAAATTACGTAATACTAGAGGGAGTTAATCAACTGTTGACGATTGATGACGAGGGAGAAGGGGGTTGAAAATGGCCAATTTCTTCATGACGTAACACTTGAACGGCCCTATGGCAAGTGGCCATAATTTTATTAATACTGAAAGATGAAGACACTACTACGCATCTAAACGAATACGGAAAATCAAAATTACTCGGCCGAAAGAGATATTATGCTATCATTCACTTACTTATATTCTACATTCTCCTATCCATCTGACACACCAATTCGTGAGTGAAAAAATAACTCCAGCACCGAAGTATGTGAATAAATCCGACAGCGATCTTCACAATCACCTCTGGATAGCTCTGCTACCAAGAACGAGATTTGCTGTAGTAATTATGCAAAAAGCGAGGTGTTGTTTAAAAATGCTTGAAATTGGCAATAATTGTGTACTTTGTTTTGTTTGCTACTATTTGTAATCATTTTCTGCATTCTTCACACTAAAAGAACATTCACTCTGGTGTATGATGGCGCCTTCTGGACCCGTGGCTTCTGCCATGAGTGCGACAGACTTCTAAGGTATATTACGACAAATAGCTTTATGTTGTTCCTAAGTGCTCGGGGCGTCTAGACTTATAGATCGGGCTCCCTTACCGCCATAAATCACCTAAAACAGAAATATCTCTGAAAATATTTGAGGTAGGAATTTCTCTTTCGAACCAATGCGTGTAATATACCAAAATTCTAGCCAGGAAATTTCAACCAAATCAAAAAAAAACAAAAAAAAAACAGTCCCAGACAAACATATTCTTTTTTTTTTTACTTTGGATATTTGTCGCACTCCCATCCGAAGCCATGGTGCCAGAAGACGAGAGCGAGAGGAACAATGCTGCTAGGTAATTCCTCTCGGGAATTCCTAGTATCTTTTACGTGACATGCGCACGAGGCATTACTGGGCCCTTTTTTTTTTTATTTACCATAGGAATTATTGTAACGCTGCATAAATTATGTTTAAAGTGATTTAGATTGACAATTATATTTTGTTTCGATTTGTACTGCAAATTTGACGAAATCCCCCTTCCACTGTGTCCGACGTCACACTTCGCTTCATGGGGCCCTTGTAATCATTTCCTGGTGGGCCAACATTAACCCTGTTCACTCCTGTACCTTAATTAATTTTTCTTTTTAAGTTAAAAAGCGTTTCGTGTAGTATTTCTCTAAAATATTGATGTCTAGTAAAAAGTAAAAGTGGGAGGGGAGGGGAACCAAACAGGATTCTCAATTCCAAAATTGGGTGAAGATAAGTCTTATAAGCCGAGAGCGTAACTGGGATATTTTAAAGTCATAGCTCTGTACAGTGAGCTGACCAGCAACGTAAATGCAGTGTACACTACTGAAGAGCTGGTGTCAACCAAGGTCCTCACTCTATGGTTGGATAACTTGGGTTAAAGATGTGCCACTAAGATTGTGTGGTAAAACGTTTGTTGTCTACCAATATGGAATGAACTACATTTATTGGCAGAAACTGGTATAAGAAACCAAGGTTTACGAGTTACAGACTATACCATTTGGCCTAAATGCAATTCCAAGAGTTTTCACTTCCGCCTAAAGCCATTCCTGGTACACCTCCACCAACTTCAAGACCCATCATACGCTTACCTCGATGACTGGCTTCTCAAACATCAAGACCAAAACAACTTCGGCAAGACCTATTGAACACTTTAGATCATCTAGGCTTCGGGATAAATTTCAAAAAGTCAAGGTTATCTCCAGCTCAATCCGTCCTCTTCCTGGGCGTTCTCTTTGATCTGTCATCAGCAACGGTGATACCCTCACTAGAATGTATCGAAGACCTCCTTCAGCAATCCAAGAACTTTCTGAATCAGAAGTCGTACAAACATGTGGAATTAAACAGTTTCATTGGGAAACTGGACTCCATGGCGAGACTGGTTCCTTACGGAAGATAGATGGTCAGACCTTTTCACCATTATCGCATCGACACTGGGGAACAATCCAACAACCAGGCGAATCCAGTCGTTCCATAGAAGAGCAATTTCCAGTCAACACGCTCCTATGAGGGTCAGATGTTCTGGTTCTATTTAACACTTTCACTTCACGAATATCAACCAGACCTAATGCTCCATACATATGCATCAGTGGAGATCTGGGGAGCCACAAAACCTCAGGGCTATGGACAACAGAAAAACTAGGCCACATAAACATTCTTAAACTCAAGGTGGTTTTGAAGACCCTAAACTTCTTCAAAAGCACAGTGTCAAAGAGTACTATACAAGTTCAGATAGGCAACATGAACGTGGTAGCTTATTTCCAGAAGGAAGGCGGAACAAAATCCAGAAATCTTCAGGAGATCACGTCGGAAATATTCAAGCTTTGTATCCAACTGAAAACAACGATTCTGTCCCTCTATATCCCATGAAACCGAATTGTAATCACCGACCCCCTCTCCAAACGTCACAATCCAACCACAGGAGAGCATTCATTTGCTAATATCTGTGCACCATTTGGATGATTCCAATGGTCGACTATTCACCATGAGGTTACAATGCCAGACTTGCCCACTTCTTCAGGCCAGTCCCAGATGATCAAGAACAACCCTCTTCGGATACATATTTCCATCATTCACGCTTCTACCACAGATTCTCAAAAATAACAAAGAAAACTCCGCGCATGTTGCTCCAAACTGACCACAGCACCATGGTTTTCTCAATTCCAACAATTAGTGATAGACAATCCAAGGAAACTGCTGGAAAATCAAGACCTTTTATCTCAAAACAAAGTAAGTCTGTGCCACCCAAACATCAGTGCTTTGAAACTTCCTGGGTAGCTGCTATCATCAGACTCCTCAAGGAGGCAGGAATTCTTGAAGAACAAGCCTTTAGATTCGCAAGCAAAGCAATTGGAGACTCCACCAAAAGGATTTATAAAAGACAATCGGAAGAAATGGTTTCACTGGTGTCACTCGCGGAAACTCAGTCCAAGAACTCCCTCTTTACTTGACCTGTTAATTACTTAGCTGACCTCTTCGACTCAGGCTTACAGTAAAAGGATCCATGTCTTGGTACACCGTTCTGCTCTAAACTCTGTTTTTAAAGCCGCTAGAAACAAAAACTCTTAGAAGATTATCGCATCTCAACCTTATTAAATCGTGTCAAATTAAAAGACCAGCAACCAGAAGATTATTGCCTGACTGGGATCTTTCATTGGTTCTAAACTCACTTATGAGAGAACCTTATGAACCCATGGCGAACCCATGGCCGTCTCATTTACGCCATGTGCTTCATTCAGAGCTATAACTCAGAGACCAAATGAACCTTTAAAACCAATTGTCATTCCTGCTCTCACCCGCATCACAGGAGAAGAACTCGAAAAATTTGTCTGCCCAGTCTGGGTAATAAGATTCTACCTACAACAAATCAAAAGCAACGAAATTTGCAAAGGCAGAAATCAGCATTTTCCTTTATTACAAAAGAATTTCAGTGAAACGTCACCTGCAATGATTGCAAATTGGATTAAGACTGTAATTATTAATGCCTACGAAACTTCGAACATCAATCACCAAGACAACAACATCAGGGTTACAGCAGACGAGCTACGAGCCATCTCGACTTCTTGGGCCTTCTACAACAGTATCCCCATTCCAGAGATTGTGCAATCTGCATGATGGAGGAATGCGTCAGTCATCACATCGCTCTAGCTTAGAGATATATACACTTATGCAGAGACGGAATCAACAAGCTGGGCCCTATCATGACAGCCAGAAGTGTCGTCCAGCTCCTGAAGCATTAAAGAAAATAAAACAGCGGCCCTTTTCAGGGTCACCACATCTGAAGGGAGATCCTGAATCCTGTTTTCAAGTTAGAACTCTCTTAAAGTGCTACGTTTGTGGCTTTTTTGGGGGACCAGCTCCTAACCCCTGGGGAACCCGTCAGGAGGTGCCCTCCACCATGCTGACGAGGTCACCAATAAATACTAAAATTTACAGGTAGAAATGTATATTTTCGCAGCAATAGAAAGAGAGAATTGCAGAATTAGGTTTCTATTGCTTAAACAAAAATGTTCATTACCTGTAACCACCCTTTCCTCCCCTCTTGAGTCACTACCATGACATATTGACAGAAATAAAATAAGACTGTTTTGCGTATGTGACGTTTAAATAGGAGGGAAGTGCACACCGTACTTCGGGGTTAGGGAACTGGTGATTGGCTAAAATTCAATTAAATCTATAGAGAGAAAAAGCATTTGAGAATAAAATGCTAAAATTTCCAGGTAATGTATATTTTCGTTTTAGCAATTGAAACAGAATTTAGCTGCCACCCTGCAATTCTCTTTGTTTACCTTCTCACTCCAGTTTAATTTCACTTGTTGTTCATTAGCGACCGACACCAAACTTACCATCGCCACACAAAAAAAAGCATGTAACTACGAAGTCAACGTCCAAATATTTCTGATAAAATAATGCGTTTTGTTTTTTTTCTATTGACGTGATTTCAATGGCCAAGAAGTAAAAATATAATAGTGATAGCACAGTATAGTAAAAAAAAGAGAACTGTCATTATATAAAGATAACTAAAACTAGTAAAAGTGTTAAGAGTTTGTCGCGATTTGGCCTTTTAAACGAATATTATCACCTGACCAAAAAAATTGCCAAATTAATTCCACAGAATAATATTTCAGACATTAAATGAAAAACGTAACAGTTGCTGTCAAAAGTAACAATTGTCAAATTTTTTATTTAACCGTTGAACTAATTATCGGTAGGATTAACTTGGCGAATCTTTTAATCATATACCACTCCTTTGAAATGCCAGACCATTCTCAACTAAGCAACCCTTTTACCAGGTTGGTTTTTTGAAGTGATACTTTTAACTAATAATACGTGCACTTTTTTGATTCAAAACTGCCTGATGGCTTATTCTAGGAATAGGCTAATGGAAGCTACAGTTTTAACGAAGAAGTAGTTAAGGTAGTTAAAGGAGGCTAAATGATTGAGGAAGACTTGTTGCCACGAAATACTGCTAAGACCTTTCGAGCAAAATCGTTCCAGTATTTGAACGTGACGTAAATACGAACTACTATTGTTAATAAACTAAAAAAACACAATGCAGCATTGTGAACTGGGAAGAATGACAAGTTAGTAGCAATAATGACGAAAAAATAGCTCAATTGTCATTCATCGTTTGCAGATTCTTTCTGTAATAAAGACCGGTGTTAATATTACCATGGGTATACGTGATATTACTGATGATTTTGTTTCAGTAGAAATACTGATGTTTTTTGTTGTGCTCGAGTACAAAAGGTAGTACTTCTAAGTTAATTCCTGAATCCCCAATGTTAAAAAAATTGAGGAATCTATATAAGAAGATAGTAGTTTTTTGTTTCTGTGTTAGTTCGTGGGTCCACAGTGGGAATCTCCATAATCCTTATTTTGTTGACGTCCTTTGTGGGAATCCCGACAATCTTTATTCTATTGAAGTCCTTAGTGGGAATCTCTGAGGCTTGGGCATTGGCCAAAGGGCATTGGAAACGGTGGTGTTTAATTTGTAAGGACCTTCAACATTAATTGGCAGTTGTAGTGGCGTCAGCGTATTTTCATGCAAGTGAAAAATCACAACAATGCTCTCGAAAACCGGCTATATAGATCGTAGTTTTTTTTGTTTGTTTGTGTGTCCTCATTGGGAATCTCGATAATCTTTATTCTAATGAAGTACGTAGTGGGAATCCATAGGACCGGCAAGATTCGGGGGGGGGGGGCCGGCAAGGCTGCCTTAGTTAGTATTTAAATTTTAAAAGTAATCCTCCATGTAAATGAACAATACAACAAATGCTAAAAATTGCTCCCCACAAATGGCAGTTCAATCATTTAAACCAGTCAGGCCCGTCCTGGCCACAGGGTAATTGGCTGCCAATGGCATATGCGTCGTCCCATAGATTTGTAAGGGTGTCATTTTAAATTTTATACATACTTTTTTTTTCATTGTAATTTCCTAGTGGGTCCCTTCCCTGATCATCATAACTGTCTTTTAATGACTATGACTATAAAGACTGCATAGGACCCGTTTTTATAGTCTGGTCCCTAACCTGACTATGAAGACTGGTTAGAGACCAGACTAACTGGTACGTATAAGCAGTGATGTGCAACAACTACTAAAAACGTAATTAAACTACAGTTACTAACTACAGTGAAAAAAAATAGTTGCAACTACTAACTACTTTTAAATAAAACTAGTTGTAACTACAGTTACAGTTCCTTTGTGGTAGTTAGTAATTGTAACTACTTTTTTTTAAAGATGGGTGTCAAAAATAAAGTAGTAAAAAGTAGTCCAATAAAAAAAAATTTAATAACCAGGACACTAACAGTATCACTGTTTAAAGGAGGCCGGAATAAAAATAATGTAGTCCAACCCACACACCTACTCCACTTCACATGCACACTGAATGAAATAGACATGGAAGTCTACAGCCCTACCTAACAACGGATTTCACGTCCTGGTCAACAGTGGGACTTCAGACGTCGACTCCAATTCCGCGTTTCAGTTTGGACGCGATCCGTGCGCGGGTACAGTGGGACTTCAGACGTCGACTCCAATTCTGAGTTTCAGTGTGGACCTTGTCTGTGCGCGGGTACAGTGGACTCCAGACGTCGACTCCAATTCCGTGTTTCAGTGTGGATGAGATCCGTGCGCAGGTACAGTGGGACTTCAGACGTCGACTCCAATTTGTTAGGGTTTTGCACCCTTTATCATGAATAAGGGACATGTGAAGAATAAATAAGCAGGTTTAACAGTTTCAATAACTTACTGTATTCAAAAGACAAACGTTTGGTACAACTACAAACACTAGCAGCCACTTGCTGCATGCGGCCATCTCGGTCGTCTCAACAAAAGAAAAAGCGGAAGTCCCAGCATAGCGCTAGGCCAGCTGAGATACCTAAACCATGCTGGCTTGCATGGGGGTGTTCAACATTCCAGCACGAGGTCCAATTTACAACAAACTCCCCCTTGCTGGAATGCTGTTACGTGCTAATATCACACATAACATTTACATTCACACATCTTTTCTAAAGATGGATTCACAAAGTAATCGTAATTGATTAGTGTTCAGCCACTTCGTGAAAATGTCAGCAATATTTGCTGTTGAACTAATACTTTTAAAATTAAAATACCCTTTAAGCAGCCAATCTCTAATGAAGTGTAACCTTACATCAATATGCTTGGATCGGCTGTTTTCAACCTCATTTTTCACAAAATAAATAGC
>JAHWFP010178337.1:18570-38829 GCA_023313725.1 Lithobius niger | reverse complement strand
AAGGGAAAAACAAAGTTAAAAAGTTTGTAAGCAAGGTAAAAAAAAAAAGTTGCATAAAAATTACAAAAACGACCTTTAAAAGAAAAGCTCCCACAGGCTTAACGATTCCAGGGAAGTTATAACGAGCAAGCAAGCTATAAGCCTGAAAGTGAACTAGAGCCTGCAACTCATAAATATCTGCAACTAAATCGTAATGAACGTGCCAAAACCCGTATTACCCGCCATTTTTTACCTTCGCGTGTATAATCCGTGTTAGGCCAATAAAGAGGCCGGCCTCGAATTCGATGATTAATGTCAACGGCAGCCACCAGGCTTCCGATAGAGCGCTTTAACCAATGATTAATGACGTTGCAGTTTCTAACGTCCGCGATGGCATAAATCAGGATACGATTTCTGCAACCCGCAATACAAGGTTGCACTTAAGCCCACTATAATACGTTGCTGACCTAATAAATATATTAATGCGTAAAAAGATTTACTGCCCCCCTCTGGAAATATGAGGGTCAACGCCAAATTCAAAATAATACGTAGACTATAAATATTTGGAGTTAAAAAGTACGAAAGAGCGCAAGTTAAAGTAAACACAGCTTTGCTAAAGTAATGTTGTATTTTTTTTTAATACAGCGCTTCTGTGCTAGTGGCTGCGGACAAAATGTAATTTTGGTAGTTTTGTCACAAGAGGGAAGAATGTGCGTTGCATTTTTAAACATGTATAACACTCTGACATAAACAGAACGGCTAATGGATAATGCTTATACACCACCTTGGCGACACCAACCCGCATGTCATTGAAAAGAACACTTGTGTCATTTCAAAATCATTTATGTCTGGCGGTAAGTTTTGGAAAGAATTTGGCTATCAATATAGCTAACAAATTTTGAGTGGGATTGACGTTTTGAGTCGAAAATTCCGACCTAATACTCCAAACCCTGACCGCCAAAGCGTAATGCCATTCCGACAGTGCATCTGAGCATGTCTAACTATTGACGAGCTGAGTGATTTCTGCGTGCAGTTCCAGAACATGGGCTTTAAACCTGTCACCATTTGCTACATTAATCAGCATGGAAAGTACTATGTAAAATAGTAACGTAATTGGTTTGCTCAATTTCAACAATACGGTTCAACGCTGATTAGAAGCCCAATGGTGTTGAACATACATACATCTGACAAATTGGCTTCAACTTGTTAGATGTATATAAAAAGAAGACCGGCACGTCATTAAAGGCTGATAACAGTCACGTTTCTGAAGCTCGGTGGCGCGCGGATTGAGAGAGCAAAGCCAGCGATTTCCGCGTGTATATGGTGTGGGAGTACTCGCTGCGCGGGTGTACGAGTGGCTTGCGGAGCGTGCGTATAGATTCCACAGCCTCTTGTTTTATCTTGCAGAAACAACAAAGTAGATGAAATTAATCGTGTGTGCCACATATACGTGCGGTTACCCCTCTTTAACTAGAGTCCGAATGGATCGTTGATGCCATGAGCGATTAGTCTCAAGAAGAACTCTGGAAAGATGTATAAAGGCCACAGCAAGTTTATTTCCAGTGGTCGCATGGGTGGGATGTTGTTGCAGGTGTATCGACTGCCGACCTATACTGCGTCACTGCTGCTTGGTAAAACAAAATCCGTCTCTGTCACAGTCAAAGACGACCATAATTCCGTCAGTTCAAAGCTAGTCTATTTAGCGCTCGGGAAAACATACTTGACTAAGCGAAAGTTCTTCCTCGTAAGGGAGTCTTCAGTTGCATTGAAGCTCAGGACTACTTTCGCTGGAATTCGGTTAGGCCTATCAAAATGGCGGTTCAAAAGAAACACGTTTTTCTTCCTCAAAAGCCAAGAAAGAGTTTTTTTTCCCCAATTAAACATGGCGCAATATAGGGGCTCGCCTTCGCGCAACAGTAAAAGAAAACATTTTTTTACGGAGATTGTTTGTGGGTGAGCTCGTGGCTATTTCTGTGGCCATTGACAGCAGTTTAGATCTGCAAATTCAGAATGTGACTATTTTCACCGATTCTCTGGCATGCTTGGGTTTTCTCCGCGAGTGTTTCTCGTCTCTTGAGGTCTCCCATCCCATCGCCATGGAGATCGGCTGGAAGTTGTTTCTTGCCCATCAGGCCGGCCAATGTGTGACTGTTGAATGGGTTAAAGGGCATGCCAATGTTTTTGGCAATGAGCTTGCAGACAGCCTTGCTAGGAATGGGACCTCCCTGGCAGACCCTTCTATTGGGTTTCCAGTGGGTCCTAGAGACCTCAAACCGGCTGTTTTGAGGCGGAGCATGATGGAATGGAGTGAGAGGTGGGAGAGTGGTGTTTCTGGACGGTCTCTGTACCGTGTTCACCCCACGGTGTCAACCCCGAAGGTCTTGGACAGCATGTCCCGGCGCGATGCTGGCACGCTGTCTAGGTTGAGGACTGGTCATGTGCAGTTACGTGCACATCTCTTCAGACTAGGGTGGGTTACCTCTCCTCGGTGTGTGTGCGGTAACTCCGATGAAACAGTCCTTCACTTTTTGCTTGAATGCCCTCGTTGGTCTTCACAGCGTCGTTGGGTGCTCGGTGGGGATCTCGACCCCCTTGTTGCTGTGCTGGGTCTTCCCCCACATGTGCCTTATGGAAGGCTCGGGGTTCGGAAGGTTCTGGGGTTTTGTGGGGCAACTGGTAGATTCAGGGATTTTGTCGCCTGATCCCAGTAGGCCAGCTTTGGTTTGCTTGCTCCCCTCCGTTTTGAAGGTTGTTGCATACTGTAGTACTGTAGTTGTGCTGTTTATGTTGGTAACGCAGAGCTCCAGGGCTTGCCTGTGTGGCAGTTGTGTTGGGCGTGGGTAGTGTAAGCTAGAAGGTGTAGAGTAGAGAGCATAGCGTTGGGGCTTACATTCTCTCTTAATAAAAATTGAATTGAATACATCACCCGCCCAACACAAGAGCGGGCGTCTACTTCTTACAATGTCACTACCGCGATTGTTACACAAGTCCATCCTCAGTAACACACTAGGCTAAACGCTTTCAAGTGACACAACGGCTTTAAATTAACCAGACACCCACCGAGCCCACACGACCAAGCTGAGGGAAGGAAGAAACGGGGAGGAACTCAAAGGTACTGTAGAAATTCCTCCCACATACATACAGTAAACCTTTTCAACGCACAGCAAATCCTTTTACTGTGTATGAACCGCAGACGTTCTAAGGAATGTCACAGTGAACGAATTATGAGGAACAACAGCAATAATAGGCTGCATCCTAATAATGAGTACATCCATTTTGTGATGGTCTGGGGATCAAATAAACTGTATGAAGCATGGATCAACGCCATCGGAGCGAGTGAGCGAACGATAGTAAACCTTTAGGACGCTTTTACGCAATGAGTCGCCTTTGCATTCTCGCAGCTGGAAATTAATCGCGATGGCAAAGGTGTCGTTGCCATGGTACCGACGCTACGTGGATTCGCTAAATACGACATCTTCTGAGCAAATTCTTGCAGTCTTATAATTCGTGACAGTAAGAAAAGAATTCCTCCTGAAGAAACAATTTTCCCAATCGCTTCTGATCTCAATTATTGACCCGTTTCGTTGCGAACTGGTAAGGCTAAAACAGCCGCCATCTTGAAATTCAGACAATTTCTAGCTTCTAACTGCGTGAATGCAAACGCGAGTCGTTGCAAAAACGCGCCCATACAATCAGTGCCGCAATTAAAAAAGCAGTTGCAAGGCACCCCGGCCCAAGAACCAGGGAGGGGGTTGGGGGGGGGGGCGGGGTAGCCCACATTTACGAGGGAGAGGCCCAGATTTTTTTTTTAAAGTAAAATTGGAAATAAGCCATCAGCGAAAATTATACACTAGAAATAACGTATAGTTCAGTAAGCCACCTTTACGCACTTAACGGTTCGTCGGAGTGGCATGAGCTGGATTCAAACCGGCTACCCAGTTCGACGCCAGATCACTTGCACAGTGCCTTAGCCGGTTCAATTCCGGGTCATGTCACTCTGACGAAGCGTAAGTGAGTAAATGTGGCTTACTGCACTACGTTATTTCTAGTGTATGATTTTCGCTGATGATGGTTTATTTCCAATTTTCCTTAATATTATTTACAGCGATTTATTATTTACAGTCTATTTATTTTCCAAAAGAATACTTTCCATTAGGCTATAACCGTAATCCGAAGGTTGTTTAGTCATTCAGGGGGCGCCAAGATTTTGCCCTAGCTCCCCTCCTTTGAAAATGCGAATTGTGGCCACTGTATAGAATGGAGTTATATTGCATCGAGATGATGCAATGTGATCGGGATTCGAACTACCGAACTTCGGCTCACTGCTCAGGGATTTGTGTACACTGATCCTTCTAGGACTGTGCGCTGATAATGTAATGTAATGGACTGTAGTTACAGGTGTCAATAAAGTCTGAGAATCTTCCATAAATCCTAAGAAAATCCTCGCTGACGCCACGGGAGTATAGTATATAGTTGGGATTTGCAACTGTCTTCCCCAGCCATGCTATTGCTTGACACTTGTCTGAATCGAGTTTTTTCCCATATAGTTCCACGCGAGGGCCGTTTGTCCATCTCTGCGCATGCTCTCTTGAGCGAAATGCCGCCATACTGAAAGTCCGGTTTATTTTAACCGATGGAATACCCCTAACTACGCCGTCTATTTTCTATTGCAGCAGAGCGCTCCAGAACGTAAAAACAATTGTATGCAGATGTTTAATCTTGGTAAATCTTAATAAAGGTTTAGAAATAAAGAAGGGCATTTGGGTTTGTCTCGGTTTTTCGGATGTGCTAAAGCAAACCTTGAGAGCGGCGAATCAGAGGTAGGTCATAAATGACGTCATGTTCGAAGGCGGTTTTTTTTTTATTTTGCGCCATGGAGACGTCGACCACGTTAAAAAAATGTATGATATCTACCTCGAGTAAGGTGCGAGGAACGTAGATGCTGTCTCGGTTGGCTTTGGAAATAGTACACGAAAAAGTATCAAGTTAAAGATTGTGTCGTCACAAACCGGAATGATTCTCATATCATTTTAACATCACAATTTATAATTTTCTAGGCTAGTGTCTTATAATTTTGCTTCGGCGATCTATTGGAATAATTTTTTTTTTCAATTTTTTACCGCATTAGTCTTTTAGATTTTTGATCTCATGGTAATTATTAGAAAATTAGTATATGTCCACACAGAGATGAAACGTCATGAATATTGTAAGCGCGCAAAGCATCACATACAGTAAATAAAGTTAACAATTATTCAACAGAAAATCTCCGAGACGCCATATTTTAAAACGGATTTTTACCAAGGGATTGACTAACGGTAAGGAAATCGAGGGAAATAGACCTTTGGGGTCGTATACTTGAGGTGATGGATCGGGAAAAATGGCGCTGGGAGGTATATCCCTTTAAAGCTGAATCTTGTATCTATTTATCATGAACGCGACCATAAGAATGACGTCACGGTCGGCTTGTTTGTGTAGAGAGATGGAACCAGCTTCGCGCATTAGTTGCGAATCCCAACTGTACTACACTCCCGTGCTGACACATACGTCTGCTAAATTCCTTCCATTTTTGACGAGTTGTTAACTTATATCAGCGCTTCATTGCAAAAGCTTGTCAACATCGCATCGATTTTTCCAAATCTGCCAAGTGTTGGCTCCAATTTAGCGGTGGCATTTATCTCCAAACATTGGTAAACTGATCCCGTCCCGCAACAGCTTGGCATTAATTTGCCAAATTGCCGACAGGTGGCAGCATCTGTCGTCGCCGTCCGTCTTCGTTAGCGTTCCCAACAGCAAGTTAAGTTGCCAAATAATGGCCACAGGCGTAATGAATAACTGATGGTACGGCACTTACATGGTGTGCACTGCACGTGCACCCTTAAAGGCACCCATTTGCTGGCTTGTGCAACCCGAAGGTGTGCGTGTGCTCAGAATACCATTATAAGCCAAACAGAGCCTGAGACCCTATGGTGGCACATCCCGCGGTTGACGTGATTGGTTCCAAACAGGCCTTGCCAAAATTCTGGTCAGCTGCACACTTACAGTAATAATCACGTTTAGTTTGTCTGGGCAGTTCGCGATTCTGCCGTGAGGAGCTGTTACTGGCGTTTGTTATAGTTGGGGCACCCTAACTATGCACTTGTGAGGCAAAGGGAGGGGTTAATAATAAGCTCTCGTAACCATAGGATTAAATAGGGGAGGGTGAGGAAGGGTGAGATGAACTCGAGTAGGGTGCAGAAGTGGGAATAAAAAGTCAAAATGACTGGCCAAATGAAATATTTGAAGTTAATAACTAGAAAATGTTAAATTTTTTTGGTCAATTTGTCTGCAAATTGGATTTCTGCTTACGCGAATCAAGCAACCACAGAAATGAAACAACCGCAACGACGACCCCCGGAAGGGGAACAATGAAAACGTGCGAGTGTGTCAATTCTTTTGGCTTGAGGTTGAAACTGGGACGTTGTTGCCCTGAAAAGAAGTTGAAATTGGCACATTGTTGCCTCGACTAACAATTTGCTCTGCGTGGTCATCGCAAAGGCATGTCTTAAATGACGTCATCTACGAAGGATAGTTATTTTTCGCACGCTACTGGGAGTGGGGAGGGGCCTGAACGGGGAATGACCGTTCGTGGGGCAGTACTTATGTTACACCCACTATTTGACGGAAAGGGGGAGTGTTGCACAAAGAAAAATGTACTATTGCAGTGAACGATCACGCATCACCGAGCAAATATTGGGAAACAACCACGGGTCAAACAAATCCCCGGGCGAAGCCGGGTACGATACTAGTAAATTGACATAAAGATTTAAAATGTATGACCATATTTAGCCGCATTACGAAAATACACCATACATTTTTTTAGGCATAACAAATGTATTGTGATAGTAACAGCTCAACGTTTTCTTATTGAAAAATGGTGTGAATAACATTGATATTTTTGCCTAATTACTAGCTAACTAGCTAGCTAATTTCACGAAAATAAATTTTTCCATGCGGTACATAAAGCTGAAATTTTGTAGCTAGCTATACTTTAACCCCATGACGTGCATTTTGCTGGTTTAGGGGTCATGGGAAGCGTAAATTCAAAGTCCACCCAATCTCGATATTATTTTAAGGGCAGAGTTACAGCATTTTGTTGTTGTTGTTTTGCTTTTAGGGAGCACGAACCCACACTGGTTTATCAGGTCCAACAAAGAATGCAACAATGAAGATCGTATTTTGCTTATAACAATGAACACTAAGATGCGAATATGCCAACACGACACAACAACAACAACACGAATGCAGAATTCTTGTTTCCCTCAATGCTAAATACTGCGAGTTAGGGGGACTGCTCGACAAACATTAAGACACTCGTAAACCTACTAATGCAAACCTACTTCAGCCCCCCCCCCCACACCCCACAAAAAAAGAAAAAAGAGGAGTAAAATTAAACTGCAGGAACCGTAAAACTGTATTCTCGGCTTTTCGTCACGAACGCTAAGAAAAAGAATGGCTCTTATCAATTTAGGCCAAAAAGATGTTATATTTCTCCATTTTTTTCATACATCAGTATGACGTACTATAATCCCACGGACCATACACATCTGCATCAAATTCCAACATGGCCGCCGATGCAGAAGTCAACGTGCATTCTTTCCGGAAGTAGTATCGAATATTCTAAAGGTCAAACCGTTGCCGACGTGATCTCTTGTGTAATCTAGTTAGGCAATGGTCAAACACGGCCTCTCTCGCTCAGGTACGAGAGACGTAAATACTAAAATATGGATATGCCACGACGAGACACAAATATATATTATAGATCGGCTGTCTCTTAAACATGAACCACAGCGCGAGAGGTTATATCTGAAGGGAAAGAACAATATTAACAGTAAGAACTAGACGGGTTCCTCTCGGGATATCAGAATGCTTAAGTGAATAATTCTTCGTACAAGGGAAACGAATGCACAACAAATATACAAATATACAAAAAGCACGACGTTTCGAGGTTACTTTCACCTCGTCATCATTTGCACTAAATCCACAAAAGTCTCGTCAACAGGTCAAAACTAAATACTAAAAAATATTTTTTTACCTAGGCTTATGAATAAACTACCTGTGCATAAACGAAGCAAGCAGTCTGCATTAAAGACTGTCCTTCTGAGGATACACAATACACTAGGCTGAGAAAGAAAGAAAAGAGACAACTGACCCGACTGGGACTCGAACCCAGGACATCCCGTTTACTAGCCAGGCGCACTAACCACTGCACTACCGGGGAAGGTTCTGGGTTCTTTCTTTCTCAGACTGTGACGTACTCAGGGAGTAGACGATTGAATCCAAGAATAATCTCAAACCCAATTTACTCCTTACTGCATAGCTAGGGGACTATGCACTGAGAACACATATTAGGCATAAAACACAAGTTTAGGAGCTTGGTCATATCCTGAGCTGAGTCCAGGGAGACAACCTTTCGAGTTGTCTGCCCCACACCAAGTGGCTTCCCATGGTCCAGACCGTCGTATTTATGCGTGGGCCAGAACAATAGAAGTCGCCTGAGGCATTACGTTACCGCTAACCGCGTAACCGCTAACAGGCTGGAGCCGGCTCTAACTGGTTTGAACAATAGAGTAGCCTCATTCCCGGCTGTTGGCGTTCGGCCAAGTTCCGGTGTAGACGGAAGTTGACAGGACGCCAAGCAGCTTATGTAACTGCAAGGTGCACCATGTGCGTTCACACAAGGTGCGCCCTGCTATTCGTCAATAGCGTGTTACAAGACTAGTGTAATGTGTATCCTCACAAGGCCAGTCTTTAATGCAGACTGCTTGCTTCGTTTACCCTTTACCTTGTGATTTCTTCTTTATTTACCTGTACTTATTTTGTTAGTTGCTAAATTTAAATCAACTTAAGTCTAAACTTTTAAATTGGCTAATTCTCAGTTAATATCCTTATTTTTTTTCTGCTTTTCTGTACTTTTTTTTTAAACTGCGTATTTTAGTGTTTAAAACTTTCTTTCTTTGCATGTATGTGCCTGTAATACCTATGCTTTGTAAACTTCACTGGAAGTGAAATTTTGTTAATCAAGTCAGCATCCACAAGCGAAACTTAATTTTTTTTTAAATGTCAAAAAATACAGTTCATACAGCTTCAGCACAGGGTAGTACAATTTTTAAGTTGAATATAAAACATAGAAAAAGGATTAAAAAGAACCTAAGCTTAACCTGGACAAAACAGGAGCAATCGACCTCATCCCTGCGAATGCAGAGGATATGTGAAGTCAGCATTTCTCGTTCTCGTTTTCACATTGCAGGGGTGAGGCCGATTGGTCCTCCTAAAGCTTACCTGTTTTGCCCAAGTAAAGCTTAGGTTTTTTTTTTTTAAATCGTTTTACTATGTTTTATTTCCAACTTTTAAAATTTTACTACCCTGTGCTGAAGCTGTCATGAACTGCATTTTTTGACAATTTGACGAAACTTTTTGTGGATTTAGTGCACCTGATGACGAGGTAAAAGCAACCTCGAATGGTCGTGCTTTCTGCATTTTTGTATGGTTGCACGCAAAAAATAACCTAAACGGACAACGTATTTTGCAACGTAACACATATAGATATTAAAACTGGTTTTGTATCAACGGACTTGATGCATGGAAATCTGGTTTTAAAAGGGTGCCAAACATTCGTGTTTCTGAAGCACGGTGGTGCGTGGATTGAGCGAGGAGCACGAGCGATTTCCACGTAAAGTAAACTTTTTCAATGTGTGTCTCGCTTTGCTCTCTCTCAATCTTTCATCTCTCACCTTCATAGGGGATTACTTCTGGAGGAGAAGACGTACAAATGTGCAAACAAACAAATCGTCTGTTTTGAATGATATAGATAAAATGCAGGCACGCTTAGGAATGTGATGGACGAACTGTGAGTAATAATTACAATTAGTTTGCGTCGAAATAATCAGCACATGATTTTGTGATGCTCTTGGAATCAAAGAATTTACTGGAAGGATGGCCAGACTGTTGGAATGATTTATGGTTATCATTTGTTTATGCAGTGAAGCCTTACGAAAAACGCGTACTGCACTCTGACCATTTCGTTGATCGTTTTAGACGTGGAATGTCTGTCAGCAGCACAAGAGCTGCAGCATGAAAGCTCCGTGAGCGTGGCGAGACGACGCGGAATGAGCGAGCGAAGCGAGCGACTTCGTTAGTCTGCATTAAAGACTGGCCTTGTGATGAAACAAGATACACTAATCTGAAAAAGAAAAAAAAGACAACTGCCCCGACTGGGACTGACTAGGGTGGGCACTCTAACCACTGCGCTACCGAGGCGGAAGTCCTGGGTAGTCGCCCAAGCTTTCATCAGATTTAGTTTGATCCAGGGTTAAGAGAAATCAATGCCTAGATCCCGTTTGCATAAAAATATTGTGACTGGAAAAAAACATGACGTCATCAGTACCGTGCCTCTTTGTGAAAACAGTTCCGTTCATTACTTATACAGACAATTCTAATGAAAGACACACAAACAAAATTTAAGATTATCGATATTCCCACTACGGATTTCAATAGAATAAAGGTTATCGAGATTCCCACTAAGCACGTCAATAGAATACGGTTTATAGAGATTCCCAGTGCGGTCACACACACGCAAACAAACAAATCGTACGATCTTAGTTATTAACAACTGGTGGAGAGTGTCTTCTCGCAGAGCGTGCCTACTATGATAGAGGAAGGTAACAAGTCATTCGATTATTGAACGGTATTTCACGTAGCACTACTTTGTAACATCCTTCAGAAGGAAATCATAATGGTAAACGTACATACGTTCATGCACAAACTGAAGCAAAGAGTCTGTTCCTGAAGGCTGAAACTTGACATAACTTTTGATTGATGAAAGCGGCCTAATAGGCTTCGTATTGCGATGTAAGTTTGGGATCATATAAGAACGTGAAGAAGATCCATCTTAAAACTCGACAAACCGCAATTATTAGAACATTATCCAAAAGAAGGAATTCGCCAGTCCGGCGTTCAGTTCATGGTGTTAATTTGTGGCTCTCCTGAAAATCTTAAGTAAGATATTTATTTCCATAACTAGGAAAATGGAAAACAGGAAGGGACTGTTAGGTTCCGCTAACACTTGTCCAGCATCTTGCGGGACGACTGACTATGAATTATGGATAGGTTAATTTCCAATTTCTTGGATCGAAAATGCGCAATCCCAAATCTGGGACAACTTTAAGGTTTGAAGGCAGAGCAAGTTATGGTATTCCAAAAACTAGGGACCAACCCATAATCAGGTGTTATGTATGTGAAAAAGCCAAATTCGACTATGTTACATTATGGTGCAGGGTTTACGTGACGTAATAGTAACTTTAGATTATGTCTTGTAGGGTCTCGACAATGATGAAATCTTCATGACAATGGTGTAATCTATAGTCCTTAGTCTATAGTCTATCTAGCTATAATCTGTAGTTTATAGTCTTTTAGAAATCTCAAATTATTGGGCGAAAATGAGAAAGTCCAGAAATATGATGCAGCAGAAGTTGGGGTGGGAGGGTGGGGGGGGATGGAGAGCAGAATCGCTGACTCCGTGCAGCATCATAGATATCGGTTCACATGAAGAGCAGGACAAAATTGAAAAATAAATCAGATGACTGAAGCGAGTGATCGGCCGTTGATCTTTTTGATTACTTTAAGGAATTGCTCAATGATTGGCAATCCATGTTTCATCGTAAAAATGAGCGTGTAGCGCTAACGAGATGCAGCATTTCTGAAACGCAATTTTGAAGAAAGTCAACGTAAAACATAACTCTCAAGGTGCCATAGACGCACCAAAAGCTGCTACCCATTAAATCTAGACACACGCTAGTGTGTCGCGGCAAGTTAGGTAACAAACAACACATCAATTCAATTGCCGAGGTTGTAAACCATTGTAGCACGATGCCATAGCGTCAGTGTCTTATATCTTGAAGCATAGTTAGGCACATTTCAAGTCCTTGGGGAAAAATAATAGTGCGGTACAAAAGCTTAAATTGTATCGAAATCGAGAGCAATGACCCACCTGACAAAAATTAATTCGTGTAGGAATGTCAGCTAAGCTGCTTTCAATGCAATATCACCAAAACACACCAACACACCAAAACCACCAAAACACACCAAAACATTCGCCAACTTAATCGCACCTAATAATACGTTGGACGTTAAATGAAAACTTGAGCACTGCTACCGAAAGTAGCAATGTTCTAGTTTTCATAATACCTTCGAACTATTAAGCGGTGCGATTAACTTGGCGAATGTTTTGGTGTGTTGATATCACTCCTTTGAAGGGCCGATCCATTCGGAACTTGGCTGCCCCTTTTACCAGTTTTGGTTTTTGATATGTTTTAATAATACACAGAAAGCACGTAAAGGATTAAAAAGCCAAGAGTGCTGCAATAAATATAATACACGACGTTTCGAAAATTTTCTATTTTCGTCATCAGGGATCCAGTAACATTACATGGCAAAGCCACAAAGTTAACTGTTTTAAATGGAGCGCATTAAAACTAATGACAATGTAAAAACGGAACCATTAGTTCCCCTCTCAAAAGAACAATAAGTGTGGCTGAAAACCAATGTCGACAAAACGTCGCACGACAGGACATTTTGTCGAAACCTGTCACAGCATGCTGCAGAGGTCTCAAAAACCGTAGAAATGAGCTGAGCGTCACACACCGGATTCGACGTTGTCGCGAGACGTCTTTAGGCGTCTCACGATAACAAAGCGAAGCTCCTTCCAGTTCGTGTCACGGGGTCTCTCCACCAGATGCGACGTCTTGCGACGTTTCGTCTTGCAACGACGTTTTTTTTCGATATTGGTGCGCGGCCTCCCTAAGAATTGCGGCAAAAGCAGCCCGACCCGCTCCTTGGGAAGCCAAGTTGCAAGTGCGGCAATATGTAAATTAATAAGCTTGCACCTTGGCTTCCCAATGAGCGGGTCGGGATGTTTTTTCCGACATTCTTTCTGACTTTTTTGAGAGAGAAAATTATAGTTCCGTTTTTACCCTTTTTATCCTTTTGCGTTTTTACCTTTTTCTTAGTTTTTTTATGAGCTCCATTTAACGGTGGTTGACTTTGTGGCTTTTCCATGTGGTTTTACTGTATCCCTGATGAGGCCTGAAAAAAAAACACCTTTGGTTCCTGTAACCTTTGGTCCCTAACTTTTTTTGAACATTTCAGCAACCCTAAATGTTTTTTCGTTCATATTCATATTAAATCATTCGTCCGTATTAAACCGCAAAGGGAAAACAAAACGGGACCGTAGGGAAAGACTCACAGTTGCGCTGCAAAAAAAAAATGTGAAAATTTATATTTGTTAGGCCTACTCATAAATTGTAAAAGATGTACACTGCTTTGGGTTTATGAATAGATTCAGTGTACAAAAAAAAAGTTTAAACTCCGCCCTACCGACCCTATTTTTTTTCCCGCGATGTTACAGGAACCAAGACTTTTTTTTAGGGCTGACGAAAGTAGAAAATTGTCGAAACGTTGTGTGTAATATATTTATTGCATCACTCTTGGCTCTTTTTAATTCTTTAACCATTTAAATTTAACAATGCGTTGTTTTAAAATAAAAAAAAATATTTGACGCTAGCCAGTAGTGGAGTTCAAGTTAATTTTCAATAGGACTAAACTTTTTTTTTTCGGATTAGAGCGTGGAAAACGTAGATCTTTCCGCTCAGTGAACAGGTTAGTCAATATCCGCATCACGTTTTCCTCCCCAGCGGTGTTTTGAGAAGATTCCTTTGTTTGACAAGAGCGACCGTTTTTTCGTTCCCTCAGGAGGATTCTTCTTTCGTTTTTTCCAACTTCCATCAGCTTTAATTGTGTTTTTATTTTTTGAACGCCTGCATTTTTTGTTGTTCCCCCGTTGCTTCCTCTAGTCATTATTTGGTTCCCATTTGGTTGGTTGGTCGTTTCGCCTTCCCACAAATTCTGTTGTTGCCACCCCCCCCCCCCCCCCCCAAATCTCCCCCAACCCTGGAAGAGTAATTATTTAGCTGTAAATGCGCTGACTTTCCCGTTCAGTTTTCAAGGTGAATGCAGCCGTTTTAACGACAAAGAGATTAATAAATGCCAAGTTTGTTTGTCTTTATTGAGCCTAAGAAGCCTGTACGCTATTCGCTCATATTAAACTGCTACTTACGCTATAACACAGACCCCCGCTACAATGCCAAGTTCGGTGCGTTTTAAACAATGCGAAGTAGAAACGACGGTAATGAAATAAACAAATTAGAAAACAAAAACGAAATCGTTTGAAGCTTAAGGTAAGGTTTAAATGATCCGAAGTCAAAACAGCAAAGGATAGTGAGGTAGATAACGATTTTATTAAGTCACGTCGGACAAAAGCATGAATTTTTTTGTGTGGCTTAGTTAGTGTATGTAGAATAAGGAAATGGGCTGCTCCACGCGATCTGAACATATATTGGGCTGAAGCAGGCCTATGATAGTAAGTAACAAAACTGCATACAGGGATGCACTTTTCACGACAATTAACAAACAGATCAATGTAATATGCTGAAACTTGCTACAGTAGTTCTACACATCATTTATGATAAATACCGTTCTATGAGAAAATGTCGAAAACCCAACAGGAAGTGAATATACAGCTCACTTCCGGTAAATAGTGTTTATTACGTAACTCCCAAACCGACCGACAGGTCTCAAATGTTGCAGGCACATTCTGAAGACCATTTACGTCAATTAATATAAAATGACATTTTGTTGTAGCTCTACCGGAAGTGACGGTAAATGTCAGTTCCGGTATTTATTCACTGAATGCATACCTTTTAAACAGGGTAGTCGGCAGGTCCCAAATTTTGCAGATACCTTTCTTACATCTATTATAAATAGTGTTGTATGAGAAAATGTCGAAAATCCAACCGGAAGTGAATATACCGCTCACTTCCGGTAAATAGTCTCTATCAAATAACTCCTAAGCCGTTCAACCGATAGGTGTCAAATTTTGCAGGCATATTCTAGATACCTTTTCCGTCTACTGATATCTGCTGATATTTGGTTCTAACTTTACCGGAAGTGGTAGCAACTGTCAGTCCCGGTAGGATTCTACGTCCAAATGCGTAATTTCTAAACGGGTTAGTCGGTAGGTTCCAAATTTTGCGCATACCTTCCTTACATCTATGACAAATAACGTTCTATTACTAAATGTAACAACTGCCGGAAGTGAATGAGTGTACAATGTCATAGCTCGCTTATTTTGCTGGCTTGTTCAGTGGCATGGTAAAATAATTCCGAAGAAAGTTAATTTTCCTGATTTCAAGCTCTGATGAAGCAGGGCACAGGAATTAATAGTTGTAAGTTGACTTAGCCCCAAAACACAATGAACCGGGAATTGTGCAATATATCAAAAAATAAAATCAGAGCTTTGCATTACCCAATGCCTGCTATAATTCATACAACTCCATTAGTGGTACACAAGGCTTTTCTTGATAATTTTAAGGAGTTCTGTGTTGTTGATGTGCCGCCTACCATGACAACAGATGGATGCATTGCACACCACTAATAGAGTTGCTGAGTTTTGCCAGTATTTAGACAATGCAATAACTGTTTTTTTATTTTTTTCATTTTGCCCTGTTGCTCATAATTCCGAATTTATGAGTGTTGGGGTTTAATCACCTAATTAATTCCAGTGCCCCTGCTTCATCACTGCCAAGAGTAAAGGGAAAATAAACTTTCTAAGAAATTATTGTAACCTTACTAGCTTGTTGCAATTGAATGTATAAATGCTACATGTCGTAATTACATTGTTTTCAGGAAAGGGCGTGTAATAGGCGACTTACGATACATTAAGAAACGAACTCTCTGGACACACGTCTGGAGTAGAAAGAGCTAATTTTAATTATTTGTATTGAAAAATATTTCAAATTATCATTAATCTTATCAGTACGTCTGCCTTTAACGTATTTGTACAATTTGACTATGCTTGTCTTTTACATAAAACTCCTGAGGCACTACCGAAATTCGACATTTCGTGGTTCGAATTACCGGGCTTGCCTTCTTCCTTACTGGGCTTAATTCTGCCTCTGAAATATCTAGTAAGGCTCTTAATTGAGTGGGTTCAAAATTACTTTCGATGGCGTACGGCTTTGCAAAATTCAGTTTTAAAATGAGAATAAAAAAAAAAGACTTTCAGTTCGACTTCAGTATTTACCCTGTAATATGTTTTTTTTTTAAATTAATTTCTTTTGAGCTTCAAATCAGCCGAAGCAATTAAATGCTCGTTTGGCTGAATCGACTCAATTTTGAACATTACCAGACTTTTTTGAGAAGAAGAAATATCCGGTAAAGGGAAGTGCCAACCCGGGGATTCGATCCGGGAAACCTCCGATCATTGCAGAGATCGAAAGATTGTCCGGAATTTCCCAGAATAGGTCCCATAGCCGCTGAAGGAGCATGGTAGCCTCTCACGCTACTCTGGCCGGCATACTAACGAAATATTTAAAGAATTCGTTCAACTTTCAGTCTTCATGTTTTTACATTCTAAGCTCGAAGATTTGTCTTTTTTTTCTGCGGAGGGAAGGGGTGGGGGGATGATACTGACACGTAATGGTACCAAAGTTCGCAATTTCGAATTTTTTAAAATAATTTATGCGTAGATTGGTGATTTTATATTTAAGAGTATTAAAAAAAAATCAGTTAATGTAATATACATGCAAAAATAGCTGGAAATCACTTTTGAATTGACAAAAAAAAAACACATGTGAATCATCAACCTGATTACAATTCGTACAAAACAGGAACGCACACTTCATGTAGATAGCAACGTTCCTCGGCACACTCAAGGATTTTTAAAGTCGTAATTTAACTGTCAGTTTTCTGTGCGGCGCAGATAACGCTTTTAATAATCACAAATCACGCTGGTAGACATGCAGAGGCTATGCGCAACCAACATAATTTCATTCAGTTTCAACTGCTTTCAAGATAGGCGCCAGCATTTTTCTCTTTACAACAGATCCTTCTACTAGAGAGCTGCGAACCCTAACAAAAAAAAAAAAAAACTTTATATTTGATTTTGACTGAGTATATCCAAAGTTAGATTTTGTTTGTTTTTATTTTGTTATTTATTTCACGTTCAATTTATTTACTTTACTGAACTCATTTTAGTGTACTGGCCTGCAACGAAGACGGTAACATAATCGTTTAAACATTAAACGGAAAGCCAATGGCTCAACCCTATCGTACAACCATACAGACACAGTGCTATTTATTGACAGATAATTTCCCTCGTACTTCGCACTCGTGAAACTAATGTTTGCCTAAATAGCACTCGTGAGTTTAATGGGCCAAAAGACGAGTGTTGAAAAAAAACCCTGATAATTTCCAATAGCTCGTGGGGTAGTAAGTTAATGAATTTCTCGTTATTTTTCATTATTCAGAACTCTAAATTTCTGCACCGTCCATACGTACTGTACTGCCGGGTTATCCTTACAGTAAATGTATGATTGGTAAAGCACAACAGCACCTAAACATATGGAATTTTCTCAATTGTATATTTTATTATTTCAATTAAAAATCATCAATTTTTATCCGTGTACATTTTAACAAGTGAAAATTCAATCATATAACCCCCTTTTTTACGGCACACTTTACGTTTTTGTTTGCAATCCGTGTACCTTTTTTTTACATCTATGGCGTCGCGCTACAAAGCTTTATGCATGTAGTCGATTGTTGCTGGCCACTTTGAAACAATTCTACTCGGCTCTGAAAGCCTGCATCTGCGAAATAAATACGCCATTAGTTTGGTTTAGTTTATTGAGAGTACGCGGTCCTTTACACCATGCGCTCAAGCCTAACCTACCTAACTGCTACTTACGCCATTCTATCGAAATTAACAACGTAGCTTAGTTTGGTTCAAATCTATATCGTTTAGCTGAAACACGGATTCTTTCACGATAATTTAATCAGAGCCGTGGCCCTTAGCCGCACGCCTTACCTATCATGATTCTTTCAAACATTTATTAAAGTCCTTCGCCCGAAGCCGTACGCCACTTCTTAAAATATACAATACCTTACACAACTTACACACCTACTGCAATGAATCTTTCAAAGGGTTTCAAAGGGTTCAACAATCAGCTTTTTAGCAAAGACATAACATGTGCACGAAGAATGGATATGGAGTTTGCTGAGTGGCATTGTTTCCTAATTACAATGGTTAAAACAATCCCAAACAATCAAAATGATCGTTCAGGAACCTGTAATTCAGGAATGGCTCGACCAATCGAAAAAGTGGTCTCTGTGACGATGAAGCCCAGGGAAATTTCTGGCCTAGATCATGTTTCAGATTTTAGGTAGGTGCAGTAGTTTTTTCTGAAACCGTGTCACACAAGAACAAGAACAAGAATAATCACAACAATAAGAAGTGAACAGTTTTCAAATTTCCGTGTGGCTCCGTACGTTTACTCTTACACGGAAATGCGTAAAAGTTGGTATAAAGTTTGTAAAAGTTGCTATCTACTATCTGGGAAAGTTCGGTCGAACTATATTGAATAGGAACGGTAAAATTAATAGTTTTAGGTATGCTGGAAAGAAGACTTCAACCATATATATACACGGCTATCTCCGTGTCGTGATGAAGGAAGGCAACGAAGGCTTTCTGTAATACGCATTCATAGGAAGGATGAGGATGCATACCTTGTATATCTAACATTAGGATCTTAAACTAAAACTGAGTTAAATAGAAATTTGCGAAGTGTTACAGAACGCAGCAAAACGTTGTGTTGAACAAATAGGGAATTACGAATTGACTTGTAATAATTTACAGGCCTCTTGAATACAATGGCCAAAACGTGTTAAACTTGTATGCAATTTATTACAAGGTGAGATGTAATTTAAATTGGAATTTTGTCGGATTTAATGTATTTTAATTTTGACTTAATATAGTAGAAATTACTACAGTTTTTTTTTTATACTTAAAGGCACCTTTTCACTTTTTCAACTTCTAGATGCAGCACCGTAGAATCTTCGAACAATATAAAGAAAATAGCGGGGAAAAGACCACTTCTCAGGACCGCTGTGAGGTTCATAACTAAAATGTGATTCAGATCAGCCTCTTGGATTGTGGAGATCTGGAACGTGGATGCTGTGTTCAGAATATGGGCAACGCTATCGAAATGGAGAACAGGCACCTTTAACTCCAGTTGTGTCAGGTTTACCAGGAGTGTGTAAACTTCAGCTTATATTGAAAATGAAAAAGTGCCTGGTAGCCGAAACTCTAATCAGTATGTGAGCCTCGTTAGATGCACACACCAACTGTTTGCCTGACCACAGCCTCCTACAGTAAAGGCCGTATCAGAACAAGCCAAAAGTAAGGCGACTAAATTCAAGGGTAGAGAATGTTTGCTAGATGCTGCCAGTTCTAGACCAAGCGGCGAACAATTGCAAACTAACCGACGAGGTTTCCCAATTCTATCAAATTGATGACGCCACTTGGCAAACTTGCCGCGTCGGCGTCGTTATGTGTGTTGCATTCGGTCGCATTTTAGCGAAGCATTATGGGAGGCATAAGCTGCTAGGGACTTTACTGTAGGAGGCTGTGGCCTGACATGAAAACCAAGCCTTTAAAAATATTCCTTAGCAAAGTGAACACATTTTTTGTTTTAGCAAGTACAAAAACCTACTAGCATGTACAGAAACAGATTCACACCGAATGTGTTTCTGTTGCCATCATATACGAATGGTCAGTCTAAATAGTGTCCAAGGGGCCGTTCAAGTATTACGTCATCAAGAAATTGTCATTTTCAACCCCCCCCCCCCCTCACCGCCCTCATTACCAATCGTCATCAATTGCTCACACCCCTCCAGTATTACGTCATTTCTAACCTTATCCCCCACCCCTAACAGGTTGAATTTTCCTTGTATTTTTCCTGAGGTCCTTTTGTTTTTTTTTGGCGTATGTCGACTCTTTTACTGGGTATACTGGGATGCTTACGTCATCAACTGGCTACCCGCCTCCCGTCAGGCCTTCGCTTTTTTCAATTTCGGACCGGTACCAGATAGGGGCCGTCCATATATTACGTCACACTCGGCTGGGTGGATGGTTGATTTATTGTAACGCCTGTGACACCGGGGTGGGTTTTTTTTTCTAAATGTGACGTCACAATCTTGCATCACCTTAATTTTTTTTGGGCGTATTACTAAGGAAAACAGTAGTTCAGATGCAATTCCATTTATGCACGCAGAAATGGAATTGTCCCCCAGAAGCTCAGGCAAATTTTTTTTTTTACAAATTTTGACTGTTGAAAGTGCAATTTTTGAGGT
>JAHWFP010178337.1:0-11730 GCA_023313725.1 Lithobius niger | reverse complement strand
CTCCAAGTCGCCTCCGGGTGCAAGCTCCAAGTCGCCTCCGGGTGCAATTCAATCTCGTCTTAGGGCGTAGGTTTCAATCATGACTCTGGGAAATCGAGTTCCATGGTCGCCAATGATTTCTTTAAACAGTCAAGTTTAAGAATTCAGTCATTTTCTTTCATGTTCATTAATAAAAACAAGTGTTTTCTTTCAGAGTGTGCAGCTTTCAGACCTTGTTCAATAAAAATTCAACACGGTTAGTGTCATGAAAATGTATGTGTGTGCAAGATTTGCAAAGGGCAGTTTGAGATTCTTGTGGGGTTGTGAGCTTGTTGCAAATCTTGTGGACTTATGTTGCTGGGGCCAATGGCCAATTCTTAGTCTTGGGTGTCCATTCTTCCATAGGTGGACATTATCTATGTCTTTCAATTTAGTTTCCGGTTCCTGCCTCTAGATAATAATAGAACAGTCCATTACCCATAATGCCCTGGCTGTTTCGCGGTTGTCGGGGGCAACCAAAACCGCATAAAAGCAGCCGCCCGGCCATGCAAAATCAGTTAGCCTTCGGGCCAGCCTCCTGGCTGGTCCTCTCCTCTCCTCTCCCCTGCTAGGGAGGTCCCCAAGTCTAGGGGGGCTTTTTGCTGGTAGGTCTTCTTCAAACCTAATCCTTACCCCAAACCTAACTTAACCCTGAAGTTGTTCTGACCCTAAATTCCCAAACCTAATTTCAGCCTAATTTCGTCTCTCCCTCAGCTTTTTTCGTTATAGATCGCTTATGCTCAGTAAATCTAAATCTAAATGCAATCGCCGTAAACAATCGAGGAAAACAATTTGGAAACAATTCCGACTTGCCTCCCCACACCCGCATTGAAGAACAAAACAAGTCATTCAGTCGTGTCGGCCGCCCAAATTTTGAGGATGCAAGGCCTAGAAATTATCGACTTAGTACCCAAATTTTTAAAACTGAAAGATTTTAAGTATAAACCAGGATCGTTTCACTTTGGTTTTCAACAACGAGGTAACTTTCTCTGGCTGACCCTGCGAACTCAACAGTTTAACAGGTTTATTGAGGGCAAATAGGGCCCGAAGCAGTGCGCCCAACTACAAACTAAACACCAAAGGAAAAAATACAAACAAACAAGATACAACGACACTGTTACTTTCTCCGCGACCAACCCAGTGTCGTCGCATTTTGTACGGGTGAGCTCTAATTCGATCTTATTAGTTAATTCTGCCGGCCGTGTGAATAATGGAACGGCGGTAGGCTTCATCTTACTGCCAAACTTTTGTGTCGCCTGTTCGATCTTCATTGTTGTAACGAACTCGCATTTTGAAGTTCGTGAAATCTGATCATGACCCCCGTTTACTATCTAAATGGCAAACCTAAACTGTCCCATGACATGGCTGAACTAGACGACCAGTTGCAGAGCTTGAGGATGCTTGAGGACTGCAGCCAAGCAACTGGCTGTAACGATCTATCCACCCCTAAGAAGTTAGTGTATGATGGCGCATACAGTGGGCACTCGATTAGGAAGTGCGTCATTGACTCCAAGTATGCTCCACACACACTCAGGATGGGGGTCGTTGCCTGCCCCCAAATAATAGTCATGTCCACGCAGGTAAATATGGCCAGTCCACAACATGGATAGGAATCTTGCCTTCCCACGTAAACTGATCCAAATTCCGTCGGACTGCAACCAACAGGTGAATACAAAACCGTCAACAACCCCTCTACCAGGTAAGCAGAAATGAAGCCTGCTGTGCGCACTCCAAAACCAGACCCGCGGAATGCGTATCTCCGGGTCATTGACAGGCTTCCTGCGTTATAGCTGCCTGCAGGTAACTGCTATACACGGCATATGTTACACAGGGGCTCAACTTGCTTAAGTTAATTACTGTCATCACAGGCTTACTCTAAATCCTAAGCTCAGTATTTACGACACGTCACTACGGATTAGGAAATGACTCTAGTATGGAGCATGTTTAAATCAAACACAATCTTATTAGAATTGTCATAAATCAGACGTCTTTCTGGCAATCCTGGCTACATCCATTTAGGCTTAATTAGGAAGGTCACAGGCATTTATTGAAGATTAAAATGATTGCTACAGAACATGGCGTTTGTTATAGTTGCCTCCTAAATGCATTTAATCGGATATGAACTCATGAGCTGCCTTTTCACGCCACAGGGAATTACGAACTTGTTAATAGCATTACCGCTTGTAATCTGCAGACATATGTGGAAACTATATATATCCACTTAGCGAAAAAATACATGCATTTTTTACGGGCATGTGATGGTTGCCGACTTATATTGAAATAATTTATACACAACGACCGTTAAGTAATATTAAATTTAGAGTAGTGTAATTAATTACCTTTACACGAAATATGAATTCTCGTAGAAAATTGAAGATTAAATATTTAAAAAAACCGGATTGTTTTTAATCCGATGAACAGTTTAGAAGTTGCAAATAAAAATATGTTACTGCGACTTCCAAGATGGTGGGCGCAGGGCGAGGGTATACAAGCCTCATTTTGATTCACGTTTCACAGAGTAAGTACCGGCCTGGGGTGGATGTGCAAGACCATAGGTCAGGAGGGAAAGTTGAGCCCAAGGAAAGAGTCCATTTTCTTGACACAGTGGTAAACTAGATAAAGATAAGTGACGAACGTCTTCGTTGAAACCATCTGCCACGGTGTTATGCTAAACGTGGAAACGTAGTACTTAAAAGCACAGATTAAAGAATTAACCCACGCAGTAGTCGTTCTTTAATCAGTGTTTGAACAATAAGTAGGTTAGAGTCACACAAGAATTCTCTGTGTTTTTGTGTGTTGAGGGAAATAAATCTGCAATTAGGGGCCACTTAAGCCCAAAGGCCGGTGCGCGGAAAAAAAAAAGTCACAAAACGATGATTGTGAAAATATTTACTCTCTTTTTATTTGTTGGCCAGCAGCTTATTGCAACAGGATAGTGTTTATTGTTACAACCATTGTTGTAGAGGGCTGAGAGAATTGAAATCGGGTAATGTCCTATTCGAAACCATTCAGTTGTGCCCCAGATATAATGAATACTTCACACATATTGTTAGTTGTTTTTTGGTAGTGGCATTGTGCCCATTCGTGCTCTTAGCCCTCTTCAACAATGGTTCTAACAAACCCGGCAACCGTCCCGGCATGCACTTGCTCTCAGCCCACATCCGTCCCGTCATGCATCGGCTCCACACGTTCGAAATCGGGCAACAATTGACATGAAAAATGAACAACAAGGCTTGTTCATGCTATCATGGGGTAACACATTGTAATAACCGTGAACGATCAAGTTCGCAATGGGCAACAATTACAAAGAAAAATTAACACCAATGCTTGTTCATGGTATTACGCGGTAACGCGTTGTAAATGACGGGAAATCAGTGATATATGGGATGTTATCCGCGTACTGATATAAACAGTGACTCGGCCCTGCGGGACTCGACACTGTTGATTTCAGCCTTCGGAAAGCGGGTAATATCCTATACATCTACCATGGCTTTTGGCTGCCTAATCTGTCGAAAAAATCCAGAAACATAAGTACGGTCAAAGTGCATGAGAAGAGGTTATTGAGAAAGTACTGTTTTTAGATACTTCTTACCTTCTTCAACATCTTCGAGAGGCAAAAAAGCTAATGCATAAATCAACCCACAAAACAACCGAAAGTCTACAAAATACACCAATTAAAACTGTGACGACTAATTTGCGACTTTTATCCTGTGATCTTTTTCCAACCCAAAGGCCAGAAGGGATTTCCCGTCCTGCCCAGTCCACCAGTAGTGTTCTTTGTTCTTTTTCATGCTCTTACAAAAGTGAACAACTTTGTTGCCACGCTTGAATTAAAAAAAAAAAGGATGGCTCTTCAAATAGTGTACTTCCCTGCACCAACTCACCGCATAGTATCCGATTACTTTTGGGCCGTCATGCCGACCACCTAAATAGGCTGCTGTAGGTCCGGGGCACCTGGGCCTAATCGGAAATCCGGTCCCGTAGCATTGGGGACAATGGCACATACCGGATAGTCTGACAAGCTCGGACAGGCAATTGTGCTACTGTGCCATAGCGCAGACGCCCTTTGGCACTCACACTTTTGGCACTCCCTCAGTAGTATCTTCACCTCCCGAAGAAAAATGAATGCCCCATTTTGGATTGCTTTTCTGCTGTTGACCATACAATTCAAGCAGAAGCAGAGTCCGCTCCATTATGTCAACAGTGGAAGTGACGACGGCTTAGTAGTGGATATTTGAAAGTCAAGTTCTCCAAATCCCTTACACGATTTTATTGATTTACTAGCTGAAGTCCGTCGTCTGCACGGGTGGTGTTTGATGCACCGTTTGCAACATCGGGACGGTTTGCTCTCGTATATGTGTTTGTTGCAGAAGGCGTGTATCCCGTCTACGTATTTTTGCGCACACTGGCTAACAAACGCTGACTTCGTTCGCTTTGCTGACTCAATCAGCGCCTCCCCTGACCCAGACTCCATGCACCCACATATGAATATTTCCACCGGAAATAAAGAAATACGCCTTTGTACAACAAAGTCCAAACCTTTAGCCCGGCGGCTTTGTCATTTTTTTTCTGGGAGAGGCAGAAAGTAAACAGCGTTTTCAATAGTTACCGAGTTTCACTAAACCTTTTATTTTAATCGTCCACTCCACAACGACGGAACTTTTAGCAAGCGATTAATGCAAGCGGTTAATGCAAGCGATTAATGCCTCATTCAGCGTGATGTGGCTTGGCCCGGCGTCACCCAGCACCGCCCTGACCCGTCTCCAGAATCCATGGGTTCGTGTATGCTATTTCTTTCTTACTGATTTCTGGGCAGAAAGTAAATAGCATTTTCAATATTTAACCCGAGTTTCACCAATACTTTAATTTTAATCGTCCACAACGATAGAACCTTTAGCCAGCGGTTTAATATTAGGTTGCATATAGGCTATCTGATGCATTGTTTTAGCCATTCAGAGTTAGTCTGCGGCCTTGCAGTGCTGGAAACACCGGTTCTCGTCAGATCCCCGAAGTTAAGCAGCATTGGGCTGGATTGATACTTGGGTGGGTGACCGCCTGGGAATCTGGTTGTTGCAGACATATAGGGCCCTTAGGGCTTCGGGCAGATGACCGCAGGAGTGGTCTCGTTAAACCCTTTGAGTTAGTTTTCAGTTAATTGCCAACAATCATTCCGTTGACAATCATCGAATACCCTCATTATTAGAAGAGATTGTTGTAGGTGGTCACCAGTCATTTCGCGTTGTTTTTGCAGGCTGAGGGTTGGTGGCTCAGGTGGGCTGATGTGCCTGTTGTACTGTACCGCTCAAAAATGAATGGACAAACACAACAGTAGATGTGCTGGACTAGTCTGCTGCTGTAAACGGGACGAGCTCTTCCATTGTTCCAAAAAAAAAAAGCGATACCCGCACAGAATATTTCCGAACGTCGTCTCCAGTTAGGCTTTCTATTGTTGCACGCGCGTGAACATGGCAGCAAAGGTTTGTCATTTATTTTTGAGTGGGGTACTGTACTACAACACTGGCTGTTCTACAACTCGTTTTTCGTACAGCTTATAAGTAGGCTTTGTGTCTGTGATCCTCCATGATCATTCCATGTCCTGTTGCATAAATGAGATAAATTAGATATTGTTTATCATGTGGAAAATTTGAAATGAAGCAAAAGCCGCTAGCACTGCAGGGGGCGTCAGATTCGATAGACGTGTTTTGGGCCCGGCTGCACATCTCTGGCTTCTTACAGACCCGGGTTCGACCCTGGTGAAGGGAAGTGCATATGTGCGGATTTTTATCCGGTTGTTTCCCACCCGTTGCACGAGGGTTTTCTCCGGGTACTCCGGTTTCCTCCCAACTGCAGCAAAAAAACAACTAAAATGATGGTGTTAACTTCCACTTAACATCTGCCACTTGGGCCTTAAAAAAAGCTCTTACAAATCGCGCGGCGTATCTTGAGTCCTGGAAGTATTTTATGAGCGGCTACGTCTTCCTGGAGGGGGCGGCTTTAATCGCCGGCCGCCATTGTTATTGTAACCATCTTGGATATCAACAAGGCACTCTGCTGCCAAAAACGTACAATCGATTATCTGTGTTCGTTCTGAGGCGAACTCACGATAGGCCGCGCATACTTTAGCTTACTGTCCGACACATTCTATTCTATTCTAATAAAATGGGTTTAGATGTTATCGTGGTTACAAAACGATAGACAGACAGACAAATACCAGCTCAGAATGAGAAGCTCCTTTTCTGTGCTTCGAACCGCGCTTCACTCAAATTGTTAAAAAAAACTCGAAAAACATGTTTAAATTGCGTAAAATGCAATCATTCATACAACGGATCTCAACCGTTCTTCTAGAGGTTCACAGTAAAAAATAGATCCACGAATTAAGCCGTAACAAGTGTTCATCATTCAAGTCCCCCCTTTAAGTCTGCTTGCTGTTTACGGCCAACTGTGTACCATAAACAGTTTGCCAAGCAGAGGAGTTGAATGCGTTTTGTTTAGCTTTCCGATGCGGTTCATTTGCATATTCATGAGACCTAACCAACTCGCGTAGACAAACAAGAAGGATGTTTATTTACTTTTCCTTGTCCGCTTGGAAAGACGAAATTAAATTTGAATAATTTGGGGACGGTGGGACGAGTCCTCCACGACAGCGACTTAACTGTTACGGTGTATATAGTTGGGTGGTAGAAGTATAAGAGTTGACTGAAAGAATGCCTGAAGTGCAAACCTTAACTTCATTTATTTAGTAATTATTGCTCTTTATTCGTTAATGAGTATTAAAATTAAAGAAAGGACTTAAATCCCGTGCTGATGTCTGACTACCTGTTTGTTGGTGCTCAATAACTGTAAATCCATTTCCCGATTCATTTCGAAAAGTGCTGGACAGAACTGAATGAAACTGGGTTGCTTATTATGACATCAGCTGTATTTCTATACGTAGTACATGTTATGGTAAGTAGCCAAATATATTTGGCTGAGCGAGAAAAACGAGTTGATAACTAATAACACACCTCATAAACCTCATAGAATTTAATAAACAAAAACTGGATTAATTGTTACGATCTATGCTATAAGTCTATACGTATGACATGCAATATTAAACAGCAAAATATAATACGCAATTCAGTCTTTGTTTCATGAAAGTCCTTCCACTAGTTTTCGAGATATCATAAGATGTCATTAAGTTTTTCTCGCTCGGCCAATTATTTTCAGTCAGTTAACGTAGTATTTAATAAGTGCAGAAATACAGTAGACAATCTACTAAGCATTTCAGTCTTTGTTTCATGAAAATCCGTCCAGTAGTTTTCTATATAACTGAATTTCTCCATGGTTATTATCACGACCCTCGATATAACGAAAATGGGGGGTTATTTTTACCGGAACTGTATACCATTTGTCGCACTAACTCTTTAACGTGAAGTCAGTACCTTCGCCAGCATGCAGCACGAACACTGAGGGCACGAGTTTTGAGGGCAAATGGGAAGAAACACGTGCTACTACGGTGCCTCACTGGGACAAACGCCAATTTTGTTTCTACACACACAATGAAACTTTCATAAAACCGGAACTTCGCCGTTCCAACACCGGATAAGACGCACTACAACCCAGGACGATATATGGTAAACTGCGCCCGCGCCAGTGGCCATCTTGTTCCAATTTCATAAAGGTTTTGCGTGTCCCAAGTATGGTCCCAATAAGCCACCGTACGTTGCGATCACGCAGCTTAAAAATGGCCGGCGAACAACAATAAGTAGAGCGAGGGTGAGCGAATTTCACGAAGGTAAATTGTGTTAGCTAACATTTGCCATTATGCAGTTGCAAAATACCACGATTTGTTTTGGCAGTTTGCAACAGCGCAATGTTTATTTGCCGGCCAATGTGGGCCGGCTTAAGCTACGATTTCTAGCGCCATGTTGTCTGTGCTTCAGCGGTCCTTGTTAAGCTGTGAGCGCTATTTGCGCTAGTAACCCTTCTGTGACGTTACGTTGCGACCATAAGGATCCGCATGAGAAGGAGTCTTCAACTCAATTCTATCCCATGTTCCACCATTCGTACTGAATCCTGATCCCATGCGGCCACTTGTCGAACTATAGGGCAGTGACACAACGTTGTGTTATTGTATATAACTCTATGCTGGAGCCAGTAACTGGGATAGCTGCAAGGGTCACTGGAGGGGAAAAAGAAGGGCGTCTGACAATGCTGTTAAGAGTGGATTTCGTAGGCCTATAATGCGCGATTTTTGTCGATTTGTTTGCAGTTGCTGACATTTTTAAGTAAGTGGAATCTTTATTTTCCAATTACAACTCGCAGCACAAGGGACTGGAGAAAACAACGTTTTTTTAAGCCTATGAAACCAGCTCTCCAAGCACTGCCTTGACTAGAAGTTCCGTTGTTTAACCCTCCATTTTAATCTAGTGCCCCTTGCAGCTATCTCTCTTGTAGCCAATATGACGTCACATGACGCTGCTCTATTGTCCGTTTTTACTTTTGGAGAAAACGTACGTTAAAAGTTGACACTCCGCTGCCTTATAACAGCCACGCGCAGATCGCCACCTGCGCATGTTGCCTGAGATAGTAGCTGCTGCGTTTCTCGCTATCTCAATTGGCCTTGGGTTGACGAAACAGCATCAACGGAAAAATTGTGCCGTCAAAACCGGAATGATATTCGTATTTTAACCTTACACTTTGTACTTTTTTAGGCTAGTATATATCTTATCATTTTTCTTCGGCGACCTATTGGCATGAATAATTTTAATTTTTACCGCATTCGTCTTTTATATTTTTGATCTCCTGGTAATTATTAGCAAACGATTAAAAATTAATACATGCATACACACAGATGAAAGTGTCATGGTTATTGTAAGCACGCAAAGGATCATATAATCGCAGGATGCTATGAAATAAGTTCCCAATATTCGACAGAAAATCGCGTAGACGCCACATTTTAAAACGAATTTTTAGCTATAAGGGATTATTAACACTGGCGATAGCCAGTGTTAGTAAGGGTCAGCCTAGGGTCTCTGTGTTAAAATCTCAACTTTGAGAGCTTATAACTCCGTCAAAAGTGAACATGTTTAAACCAAATTTGGAATCTAGCCTTAACTAGTCAAGGCCTGTCTTCAGTCCAAAAATTGTGAAATTCGGTCCAGCCAAACCCGAGATTCAGAGATGGGCCAAATAGACAACTTCTTGTTCTTCTTGTTGTTGTTGTTGTTCTGGGGATACTTTCGTCTGTCCTCTCTACAGGTCAAACTACACCACCTAAAATCATGGGAATAGGCTCAAATCATAGCTTCCTAGGTGAGCATGTGCCTTTTCAAGGTTATTTTAAAGTAACTGAAATAGTTGTTTAGAAATAAGCCATCACGTGCTAACAGAAACAATGCTATTTTGCTGATTAAATACACAAATTCTCCTTACTGTAATCAAATTCTCCCAACGAACAATTAGGGAGCGTTCACAAATGACGGAAGACTTTTTTCTACCAATTTAAACTCCCCGCCCCTCTTTGTAACACCAGTTTAGAGAAAAATAATTTTTCGAAAATTAGTGTGTTACGTAACACTTCGGCATACTCCCCCCCCCCTCCCCATCATAGCAGATGGTAACAGATTTTCTCAACCACCCTGTCCCGTCTAGGTCTTACGAATGTGTGAACGCTCCCTTACGTCGGTGTAGATAACATTCCTGTCAGATTGCTGATTACTGTTCGGTTCGCTCATAAATCTAGAACAAGGGCGGTGGAAAAGGTGAATACAAATTCAAGGGCGGTGGTTTGGTTTGGTATTGCTAGTAATGATGAAGATTAACTAAATAATAAAAAAAATATTATTAAATACTTCAGATAGCCATGACCAGACCAGCAATGCCACAGTACCTTCCAGAAAAAAAACCCTCTCGTGCCCAGGACCACTCAGTATCGTCTATAAACGTATTTTTTTTCTTGATAAAAAAAAAACAAGAGCCCTCCATTCCCCGGCGCCCCTACCCCCAGGTTAAAATCAAGAAAACTACGTTATAGATTCTTTCACAAAGACAGGTAGGACTTGAAATCATGTCAATGGGATGGGTAAAAAATTCCTAAAACTTAACCTGGCACAATTGCCCGTCTCCTTTGTTGACAACCTTAGTACGTATAGCCCAGTTGTGACTGCGAAAGTTGTAAATTCATAAACTTTTTTCAGCTGGATCTAAAGCATTCCCAAAAAAATGGGGTTGGAAATAATTAGGAATGTTGGATGTGAGAAAGAGAATTGCAAGAGTACTGTTTTTAATTAATTTTTTTCGGGGGGATTGCAAACTAAATTGTTTGGTTCCCCCCGCGATTAAAATTGCTGCTCCACTACTGCCTCCCCGGTAAAGTGATTCTAGCACCATCGTTCGAGGGAGGGGGGGGGGGGGATTTCGGAAAATCGCCCCACTATATTTTTAAGGCTTGAGGCGCCCTGGTGTGTCTCACTGTCTTTTACTTTGTAAGCCTAGGTTCACAAAAAAAATAGGACTGAAGTCTTGCAATCATTTATTATAACGTTGTACATTTTTCGTTTAATCCAATCAAAGAGTGTTTTGTGAGTGCCGGTTTGAGTTTACCAATACCTCGATACTAACATTGGCTATCGCCAGTGTTAATACCAATGCAGCCCACGTGATTGTCCACGTGCAGCCCACGTGATTGTCGAGATCACGCGAGCCAAGAATTCAAAGCTCTGCTCACCACCGACCCAGGCAGACGTTAACGATCCGAGCAAAGCCTTTATCTGCCTTTCAACGAATAGGCACATCTCCATTTTTCCACTATTTACTGTTATTGTTCGTTCATTCTAAATTCAGGTTATTTTATAGTGTTGTTACTAGGTTTGGCGAACATGTATTTTAAGTGATTTATTTAAGTTGGCGAAGTTGCCTTTTCAACAAACAGGCACATCTTCATTCTTCAACCATTTTCTGTAAGCTCTCAAACTTTTAGTTCCTTTTGAATTCAGTAAATTTTAGAGTGTAGCTTCTTGGTCTTGCTAGTATGTAGATCAGCCAACTTGTTTTATTTGCTTATCGTTCCTTTCGTTTCTGTTGAGTACGCTGCACTACATTTTGCTGTGTTGTTGTTTGGTGTTATGTAGCTAATCAATTTTATTTAAATTTCTTTTGTCTTTTGAACGAAAGACCGTTCCACCTTCCGCGGACATTCATTGCTATTCTTTTTTGGGCCCTTTGGAATACAGGAAATTTTACAGTGCTTCTCGTTGGTTTTGTTAATATGTAGATAATTGTTTTATTGAAGTTTGTGGAGTTTTCTTAGCGTAACTAGATTTCGCAACAATTTACTGCTAAGTGCTTATTTTTTCTAAATTCGGTAAATTTTATAGTATTGCATCTAGGTGTGGCTCATTATGTAGACAACTAATTTAAATTTGTAGAGTTGCCTATGCACATCTTCATTTTGCCACCATTTACGGCTAGTGTTCGTTCTTTCTGAATTCGGTTAATTTTGCTCCTAGGTGTGGCTGATACCTTTCTTCGTGGTCATATTAGCACGTAGGTTAATTGTTTTATTTTAATGTTTGGGGTTGTCATTGCAACAAACAGGCACATCTCCGTTTAGCCTCCAATCATAGCCACAGATCGTTAATTTCGTTCCTTTTACATTCAGTAAATTACACATTGTTTCTTATTGACGTTGTTAATATATACATTACGTTTTTGGAGCTGCTTTAAAAAAAA
>JAHWFP010178336.1:0-23963 GCA_023313725.1 Lithobius niger | reverse complement strand
CAAAAGTCAAACAAGCATGTCAAAATGGATGTAATTGCCCTTTAACTAGATACCGCATATTACCATTTCCAAGCCTATTCGAGGCCCTGGCGGTGGTTTCGGCTATACCGACATAACACCTCAGATAGCCAATGATTTACCTTCGTGCCACTTCGAAGGAAAAAGCATTAGTAGAGGCATTAGTAGCCGCACAGTCATACAAAATTTACAAATGAAATACAGTGTCTTTCATTTAGAAATCCAGACATTTTCAGCTGGAGTTTTTGAAGAAACTGCAACCAAAATTCAAGGATTTTTGTTTTTTCTTCACGATCAAGTTAAAGGCTTCATCTGATGCATGACGAATCCTCAAAGAAGGTTTGTGTGGTAGTGCTAGTGCCGTGCACACCGGTGGGGTGGGGTGGGGTGGGGGAGGGGGGAGCGTCGATCCTACCCTCATATCAGAGAATGTCCTTTTTGTTTAAAAAAAAAATCTACTCTTATAACTGGCTTTACTCTTTTACCAAATGTTTGTCCCTGCCCTCTCGATCAGGGCAGGGTTTGTGTTCGCCACTGGTTAGTGCTGCACTGCAGTTGCTCAATAACCATTATTTTTAAAGAGCCTAAAAGTGAACAAATAAAACAAAACAACGATTCGGAGTCTAAACTATTCCGACTTCAGGTTTTAGTTTAAATAAAAAACATAAGGGAATATGTGTGTGTGGAGGGGGGGGGGGGCTTTCGTCAAAATTTACGATTAGATGTTTTAACAATCTTTGATGCTGGATGACACGGCACTTTTGCTATGTTTTTAATTTAAACTGAAACCTGAAGACGGAATAGTGTAGATTCCGATACCGTTTGTTTTGTTTTATTTGTGCACGTTTAGGCTTTTTTAAAAATTGTCACACTCTGGTGCTTCTTATCTGTCACTCGCTAACTGACTAATCTTTTGGTCGAGAGTCGACAACAGCATTTAATTTTACGCCGTAGATTAGAAAGTTCACTAGATATTCAATCTTACCTCTCCCAAGCCTACGCTGGGCCGTAGCGGTAGTTGAGGTTATTAAAGATACATTCCTCCCAACGCCATTTTTCTCGATCCTCCACATCAAGTACGGCCCCAAAGTTCTATTTACTTACCGTTAGTCAATCCTTTGCTAAAAATCCGTTTTAAAATGTGGCGTCTACGAGATTTTCTGTTGAATATTGGCAACTAATTTAACAGCAAACTGCGATTACATGATCTTTTGCACGCTTACAATAACTTTGACGTTTCATCTGCGTGTGTGCATGCACTAATTTTCAATCGTTTGCTAATAATTACAATGAAATCAAAAATCTAAAAGACTAATGCGATAAAAATTAAAATTATTTATGCCAATAGATCGCCGAAGAAAAATTACAAGATACTGGCCTAAAAAAATTGTAAAGGGTGATGTTAAAATACGAATATCATTCCGGTTTGCGACGACACAATTTTTGTGTTCATGCTGTTTCGTCTACTACGCCCAAGGCCAACTGAGATAAAAGCTGCGTTCCTCTTAGTTGGCATTCAGTTATTACGCCGAGCTTCGCGAAACGGTGCGATGGCAACATACGCGGATTGCGATCTGCGCGTTGCTATTGTAAGGCAGGCGGAGTAGACCTTTATTACCCTACGCAGGCTTGGGAAAGGTAAGATGCGGTATCTGGTTAACCTTCTGTAGTGTCCGCGACCTATCTTGACTTCTCCGTACAACGAACATAGATAATCGATTGTACGTTTTTAGTAGCAGAGTGCCTTGTTGATATCCAAGATGGTTACAAAAACAATGGCGGCCATCGATTAAAGCCACCCCCTCCAGGAACACGTAGCCGCTCATAAAATACTCGCAGGACTCAAGATGCGCCACGCATACAATAATCAATGTTTCTGCCTCATAAGTATAATTAAAAGTGGAACTATTTAAATACTGTACGCGGCTGCACAATCCTTTACGCATGTTTGTAATTACCTGCTTTCTAACTAGAATATACCATACCGGGGGGGGGACGGGGGGGGGGGGCTACACGTGAATGCGATGTCTTGACCTGTAGCAGGTCAGTTGACTGTTACTATAAAAGCTGGTTCCAGTTAGGGTCGAATCGAAAACAAAATATTAGGGTGGGGGACGGGGGTGGCTGGTATGGATGACACATCTGATCTGATATTCAATTTCATATGAAAATCTGGCGATTTTCTTCGTGAATTTTTATTTTATTTTATTTATTTACTTATTTATTTTTGTTGTTGTTTTGCTAGTCTCTCTTTTAACCCCCTCTTCCCCCCGGCCTCCTTCCCCGTTTGCGGTAGTTTCGTTCCGGCTAGTTATTTTTGAGTTAAGGCCCGTTCTTTCGACTAAGAATGTCACGCCTATCAATCTCACACATCAGAAATCCGCATTCCCTGTATATTCAGCCTTGCTTCCATCATTAAGTGCGTGAAATCCACTACCTAAGCAGAAAAATGTGAAACTAAGGGTTAATGTATCTCCACATATTCCTGGCCGCATGAAACCTGTCTTAGCTCGATGGAGGAAATCAGCTTTGTGTGCAGATAAGACCACACTTTACAGACGATATTCCTGGCTTGGGTATGCGTGAATTTTTTATACCTTGCAATGCGGTGATGTTTGAAAGGTACCCCTCTTCCAACTATGAAACGTCGTTTTAGAATGTGATGTCAAACCTTCGCAAATTTTGACGCCGCAGTCACTTAGCTGCTATAGCGTGTAGTAAAAACGGGAACAAGCGTTTCGAAATGTTTTAACTTCTAGAAATTTGGCTTTTGTTACGCTAAACATCGAAACTAGAGATAAAGCATGAATTACTCCTGCCCCCCCCCCCCCACCACAGGCTAGGGACTATCACAGTGGTGTGATAGTACAATATGATGACTTCATGTGTAAATTAGGCACACGTCTGCATTAAATACCAACGTAAATTGTAAATATGCGAAAATCGTACACTACAAATAACGTAGTACAGTAAGCTACCTTCATGCACTTATGTTTCACTTAAAGGCGCCTATTCACTATTTCGATAACGTTGCCCAATCATAAATAAATAGATATAAATCGCTGGAAATAATACTAAGGGAAATTGGAAATAAGCCAACAGCGAAAAACATACACTAATAACGGGTTCAGTGAGTTATCTTTATGCAAGTGGAGGATGTGGCCATAGCGACTAAGGCGCTATGCAAGTGATCTGGGGGCGAACTGGGTAGCCGGTTCGAATCCGGGTCATGCCACTCCGACGAAACGTAAGAGCATAAAGGTGGCTTACTGAACTACGTTATTTCTATTGTATGTTTTTCGCTGTTGGCTTATTTCCAATTTTCCTTAGCCCAATTATAAACACAGCATCCACGTTCAAATTCTCCGTCATCAGCTAGGCTGATGTGGGTCACGTGACCTCGTTTTAGTTATGAAAATCGGGGCGCTGCTTCGAATATTGTTGTTCCATTTTTAATTTACAATTTGACACTTTGAAATGGACATAAAAACCTACGACTCAAGCCCACAGCGCATTTTATACTCTAATCATACTTAAACTATTAAAGTCGAAAAAAAATACGGTTTTACCTTAACCACGAAATTCGAAAACGGGGACAGAAAGAAAAAGGACATCTTTCCTTAGCTGTAACTTCACTAGATAAGAAGTTTCTACACCGGAAATCTCCGTTCAGGAATTTACATCAGTCGTATGTAAAAATTATTGAATTCAATATAATTAGGAAATAAAATTTACAAATAAAAATTTTTAAAAACTCTAATAAGTCGATATGTTAGCTTGACGTCACACATTGCCATTAAAGCATGTCTGTGCGAAAAAGGCGATTAACCGAAGATAATTGCTCTTTTGCTCGAAACGAGGAAGTCCAATGTCTCAGGGATTGGAGAAAACTCACTCATGTGCTTTGTGCTCATGTAATTTCCCCTACCACTCGATATTGGACTGCCCCGTTCTCCAAAACGTACAATTTTCGTCGGTTAATCGCCTATTTCTGACGAATGTCTATTACTTAATTTCTTATGGCTAGCGACTACAAGAGAGGCATATAATCGTACATACCTTAACATTCTACATCGTTGTTGGTCCAACCGAAAAGCGGCATCGTCCACGTTTTTCACGTCTTCGGCACTCCACAACCTCTCGGCAACTGCTGAAGCCCGTGGCCTAAAACAGATGATTAAAAGTCACGCCTTTTAAATCTCCCCCGTTTGATTGAAACTGGGGTTTCGAAGACAAGATACTGGGGGGGGGGGGGGGGGAGAGATGTGAGGCTGAAAGTTTTGGACTGGAACTCCACGTTTTTTTCGAAAAATACGGGTCTTTTTTTTATTATATTTTTTTTTGCTATTTATCCACCTTTATTCGTAGCTTCATCCCACCTCCCGTTTTTCCGATTGAGGTTTAGTTTTTCCGACTCAGACTTTTAATCGGATTGTCATAATCCCCCACCCACCCACACACACACACACACACACACACACACACACACACACACACACACTTCACGCTCCTCTCCCTCGCCCTTTTTTTCCGCCCTGATTTGAAACGTGTGTGGTTGTAATTGGTCCAGGTTAAATCATAAGAAAATGTTATCCACAACTATTATTAATTAAACTTATTGTAAAAAGCACTTGTAGAATGTTACAAGGTCAAAGCCAGACAGTGCACAAACACACACCAAAACTCGACGTGTTGGCCCAACACGGAGCCATTATCAAGAGTATAAAAACAATAACAAACGTCCCGTTTCGCCAAATCCGGTTTTGCCAAAAAGAAAGCAGATTAAAACCTTTTGCCTAAAGGGCAAATCCCGTTTCGCCAAATCCCGTTACGGCATACTGTTTATACTATTTATGATGGGTAATCGTCTAACTGGAAAATCGCATAATTGGAAGAACGTACACAGCATAACAGTGTAATGGAAAATCGTCTAACACGAAATTCGTATAATGGAAAATCGTTTAATGTTTCTGTCGCGCTCGGTGCGGCTATGCATATAATATCAGAAATCGGAGGTATATTATTGTTCAGTTAGACGTTTATCCATTATACGATTATCCATTGCACGATGTTCCGTCTAGATAATTTTCCATTATACGATATTCCGTTGAGATAATTTTCCAAATTTTAATTTGAGACACTGATATTAGATAATTATCCCATCAGGCGATTTTCCAATTAGGCATGCATATTTAACTTCTGCAATGTTAAATTTGTAAATTTGTAAATTTGTAAATAGTAATTCTGTCTGCGAAACGGGATGCTGCAAAACGTGAATTCCCGTTTGGAAAAGAGAACCTTTGTACTGACTTTGACCTAGTGACGACGAATCATTCCAAACAATATTGAAAATACAAGTTTTTCCGTCAGTATTGCCAGCTTTCAAAACGCAAATAAATCACTGCCACTGCTTGTCTCTGTTAAATGTTCGTCTTTTAAATCTCCACTACATAGGAATAATGTATTAAATGTCGTGTACCTAAAATTTTGTCAAATTAGATTTGGCGTAACGGGAGTTGGAGAAACGGGACTTCGCCATATCCAGCGCCCCTTGCTCAACTCTGGCTCCACATACGAATGCCGCAGTCAAGAAAGTGTTATTGTCACTGTTCAATTCAAAATGTTGTAACGAATCCAATTTTGAAAATAAAGAGAGAATAGGGATTTTCAGAGTAAAATTGAATTCGAAAAATAACATTACATTCGAAAAATAACTAGCTTCGTATATATTAATCGCATAAATCCGCTAAAATGGACTCGCATGAAATCCTCCATATTCCCTTAAAATTATCGAATAGAAAAGTCAGTCACATAAAATGGACTATTATTGTACCTCACTACACTTCTTTCTTCACGGCATGCAAGCTTTTACTATAGTAGGGGTTTTTTGTTTTGTTTTTCTTACTCAAGAAGTCTCAAATGAATTTTTAGAGATCTGATCATTCATCTGTGATATACGTGCAATCGTCAAAGGTTTTAATCTTATTCTATTCAGTCATAGACCGAGGGTACACGGAGGTTTCTTACGTCGCTTTATCTTGCGTCGCTTTACCTTACGTCGACTTGAACTCACATCGCTTTAGGAGAGAGGTGGTTACACGGAGGTCGTGGTTGGAGTGAGTTAAAACGACAGCGGGGGGGGGGGTTCCTGCGTCGCGTTTATCTAATCCCCCCCATCAAGCAAACCCTCTTTATTCCCAAGTCCCCATTGAGCTAGCTGGCTTTCGATTTCGTGTTAACGAAGTGACATGTGGCCGTCCTAGTTTCGTGACGTTTCAGCGCGCTCATTTCAACCAATCAAAGGGAAGCAATCCTTAGAGCGAAGTAGAAACCGGGTTTTAGGTGGGTGCACGTACGTTGTTAAAGCGCTTCAACTCCTTACGTCGACGTAACGAGGTGGTTTGAGATAAAGCGACTTGAAAGTGGGTTTAGGTGGTTACACGGACGTTCTTAAAGCGCTCTAAGCACTACGTCGACGTAAGCTACGTCAACGTAAGATAAAGCGACATAAGAAACCTCCGTGTACCCTCGGTCATATTATCCCCTTACTTCATTGTTTAAACGAAAATTTTAAAAGTAACTGTTGTCTTAGATTAAAATGACTTGAGTAAATGCCTTGAGTACAAAACGAAGCCTTACCACATTCTTGGAATCAAGTTTGTCCCGTCGACGTATTCACCCCAAAGGCAGGCTTCTCCTCCAATCACTAAGTCCTTTTGTGCCTCCGTTCCTGCAACATAAATAAAAACACAATCAGACTATGTAATAACCATGCGTAATAATGTTAAAAATATATATATATCTAATTTTTTTCATCACATTTTGTTGGGGCTTAAAGGCACACTGCCCGTTACGAGTATTGCGGAAAAGCCTTCTCACGCACGACATGATGCATTACCCGCCGAAATGTTGCATTGCACATTGTGCTTGATATGCAGAAAAGCCAACTATAAAGGGGTAATGTTGTCCTCTTAAGTTACACCTGAAGGAAGCTGTAGTTTTATCGCGCTCCCAGCCGAAGCCACGGCGCCAGAAGGAGAGAGGGGCAATTTTGCTAGGTAAATCCCATCGGAAATTCCAAGGTTCTTTTGCATGCCACAATCGACAGGCCCTTCTCTTCCCGAAAATTCCAGGGGTGGCTGTGGCCAGACTCAAGCCCGGGACCTCTGGCACTGGAGACCAACATGCTAACCATCAAACCACCTTGCTCCTTAGGAAGCAGCTTATGATCGCAGCAGCTTAGCGCCGGTGCACACGTGCGTTTTCTGGACGCGCGGCGACGCTGCGGCGCCACTGCGGTAATGCAGCCAATCAATGCACACGTGCGTTTTATTAAAGTGCGTTGACGCTGCGGTGCCGCTTCGGTGACGTATGTGCGCATTCGGTTCCCTAACCTCGTGTACAAAAAATTATAGTTTGAAACCAATGAGACGATATTGCTTTTTTTCTCCTACCTCGTGAACAAAAACTATATTTTAAAAACTAATGCGACGAATTTTGGTACATTGATGTACTAATTTAAGACATACCAGGGGAAAATTTTATACATCCTTGCAGATTAACTAAAAAATTCGGATAAGTTCTGTAATAACTTCCCAATGAGTCTTCAATCATTTCTGCAGCAAAATTTCATATTTCAGGATGTTCTTTACTCCCCCAATAAATAATTCCATGTCTGTTTCTTCGAAATTGGACGCCATTTACGGTAATGCTTTTGCGGTAAACGGCGGACGTGTGCACTGCCCAAGTCACCCAAGGTACTCAGAGACGCAATTGCGTTTTTTTAACGCTGCGGTACCGCTGCGTTGACGGGGAGGGGGGGAGGGGAAATTGCGGTGCAAATGGACCGCACGACCGCGGGGGGGGGGGGCCGCGCGGCGGGCGGTAACGCAACGTCGACGCAGGTATACGTGTGCAATACCCAACAGATGGCACGTAAACCAAACCGCAAATGCGGTACCGCACGTGTGCACCGGCGTTTAGAGGGCTCCCAAATGCGTTAGTTATATGTAGCTAAAATGTAGAATTTTGGACTAAAATGAAATTCAGCAAGCATCAATACAACAAAGAAAAATAATGCCGGTTTGGGATCTGCCATGCCTAACAATCACCAATAAAGAGTGATATTACGTCTCGCTGTTTTATACCTCAGTGTAATTATAAAATTGAGAATCAATGTGGTACTGCGTACCCAAACTATGGTTGAATAAGACGGTATACGAGGCCATCACGTAAAATTCATAAGCCAAAGAAACCACAGGCTCATTTGTTTTAAAAACTGTTAAAAACAAAAGCACCCTCAGACTTTCATCGGGGGAAAAAGGCAAAAAGCAAAATTGTCAATGGAAGGTGTAAATAACGACAGGCACTGTTTTCCCGACCCCCTACATTCAACGGTCTAATAAAAAAGATTGGTGTCTAAAAATAAACTAAGAATGACAGGTCCATATTGAACAATGAACATGGAACCATGGAATCAGTATTGCTAACTTCGAATAGCATTAATACTTTTTTCTTCATAATTCCTACATAAAAGGCATTAAAAAGAAAAAACGTAGGGAGGGAGGGGCACGTGCCCCAAGTGCCCTAATGTGTGGGTGCCCCTGAAAGCAATTGTCATTGATGCTGGATAGATCACTTTCGGTTCACTAGGTGTGAGGTGCTCAGTAATAAACACCCCTCCAGTGGTGATTGGAAGGTGCTTGCTTATACGTGTTTGTGTGGGTGTTAAATGCTGCCTATGGACGTTTCCACTTGGCCGTGTCAGTATGATTTAGTGGTAGAGCTGTGGGCTTTGATCTTAAAGGCCGAGGGTTAAATTCCCGCTCAGGCAATCTGACATTAAAGTCCAAAAAGCAACAGAAGTGGATTTGCATCTGTATTTATTTCCGAAATAAAATGTTTGGTGAGAATCTGACTTTATCGGCTGACTTTGTTGGACTAACTTTTTTTTGCATTCTAAGGCTAGATGTTTAAATTTACAGCAAAATAATACGTCACACAAAAAAATAGAAAAGATAAAAAATATACCTACAGTAATCAGGGGCGGCTATAGAACAAGGCAGGAAGTCACATGAATGCTTACCTGCAAAATTCCTGGGGTCGCAAGCATAGTATTTCTTCCAATCTTGGCCGTAACTAATATAATTCAAGTACCAACAAGATGACAGAATAATCTTGTAGTTACGTTCGGCAACATGCAAGATGTAATCTTCCCATTTTCCCATCGAGCTATCCAGTTCTGTATCCTTCCAAACATGGACGATGGTGTCGTTTGCCATCTGGTAACAAAAAAGTGGTAATCATTATTTGTATTGTGTCGAAGAATTTGCAATACCTTAGAATTTTAGTTTTATGTTTAGTCAAGTAGTGTTATTTCATGAAAAGGTTGACGACAAATAAAAAAAATAGTTGACGACAAATAAAGAAAAAAAATGTTTACATCAGGTTCATTACATCAATGGCATGGCCAGAAAATTAAGAGCTTTTGAGTAGTAAACACTGGCTAACCCAAATTAAACGAAAATAAAAACACAATCACAGCAAATTTAGGGCTAATTCAAGTAGCGCCATCCAGTATTTTTGCGAACGTAGTTCCCTAGCACGTGAGGGGAAAAAGTAAATACAGATGCAAACCTATTTACGTTGCCTTTTGGACTTATATGTAAGACTGCCTGAGCGGGGAATCGAACCCACGAGCTTTGAAACCAAAGGCCGAGGTCCTACCGCTGAGCCATACTGACACGGCTCAGCGGAAAATGGGTTTGCATATGTATTTATTTAATTCTTGTTGAGCCTTTTTATCGTGAAGAAAAGGGAAAATCAATTCAGATATTATCTCTAAGCCCTCTCGCAACTGCACACGATGTTGTTTTGGGTTTTAAGACCCTTTCTGCAACAATGCTATATCTTTACTTTCTATGTTTCTTTCTAGTTGGATTTTTTCGATTTTCCGTTTCGTAATAGCTTGTGAAAAAATTGATCTTATCAATTCGGGCCAAAAGTTGCGATATCTCACCAAAACAAAACTTGTTAAAGATACCCATCCAGCTCTTTTTGACGAATTTGACGAAATTGACGAATTTGCCAAGCTCTGTAATCCCACCGACTAAGACTTCAAACGTTAATGAAATACCTGAAATTTTATGTAGCACTGCTTGGTTTTCCTTCACATAATACCTGAAATTACGCAGTAAACTATTTTCAGATTTTTTATTTAACCCTCGAACTATTAGTCGTTAAGATTAACTTGGATAAAGAGCCTCTTTAAACGACCTTAGAGCTTTGAGGGGATCCTTAACAAGTGTTGTTTTCAGGAGATATCACTTGCTTCGTAAGTCTGGGTTCAAACGTTTACCAAACAACTGGAATATTTTTGATTTTTTTTTTTTAATGTTACAATTGTTTGATAAACTTGTGTCTGTGATTACTACGTTTGTTTGGATATCTAAATGATAATACTGGAAACCGGCTAAAAGGAAGGCTAAAAGGAAAACCGGAAGGACAACAATCACTTCTCCCCTCCTCACTCCCGCATTGCAAATGCACTCTCCCATTCTACCTGCATGGAAACAGGAGGCAGGCATGAAAGGGCGATCAACTCAATAAAGGTTCAATCTGACAAGTCGTCGGGCCGAACAATCACTTCTCCCTTCTTCGCGCCCGCATTGCAAATGCGCTCCCATTCTACCTCTCCCATTCTACCTGCATTGAAAGAGGAGGCACAGGCATGAGTAGTCGATCAATCTGACAAGTCGTCGGGAACAGTGCCGGGGAAAATGTCCCGGGAAAAGTGTCCGTAAACTTAATTCATGACCGGCCCCGTGCATAGTACGGGCTTCCTCTAGTTAAGTATAAAAAAAAAATGCAGCATTTGCAATAACGAAAAAAAAATGTAGGGCATTTAAAAATAAGGCAGCCAAAGATACGGGTTCAATTCCCAGACTCATAATTATACGTGAATTTTTTCTCATTATTGCTGCTCACTTGTCTTCCTTATCTGTTCACGATGTTGACTCATTGTGTTTCTTCGTTTATTACTAATATCAAGGGTAATATGGATATTACCCTTGCTTATATTTACAGCTAATTTCTTTTCTTCGGCCTGCCCCTCCGAGCACGTACAATCTCGAAGTTAGATCAGGAATGAGTTCAAAACTGTTTAGTGCCATTCACCACCAAAATTTCATATGGGTGTGTTTGGAAGAAACAAAATTAGTTATGGAACGGTTCCCACCATCCTGGAAAACCTGGAAAACTCAGGGAATTTAAACTACATTTGAAACTCATGGGAAAACTCTGGGAATTCACAGATTTTTCACGCACAAAAAAACTTAGTAAAATCGGGAAAAAAAGAAAAGCCACACTTTTAGGCCTAGTCCTAAGTGTATTTAACACAGTTTGTTAAGCCATTGTGGTAAAATAAAATGTGTCCTCATACTTCTGCGCTGACACCTACAAGTTCATTAAATTGGGCTTCTCGTTTTCACTGAGTGAGCCATAAAAACAAGTAAAATTGGTAAAATGTATGAAACATTTTCTTCCTAGAATGTTGCGGTAAATGGCCTGGAAATTGACCTCAACTACTTTGGTAAACGTGGAATACTCAAGGGAAATTATTTTAGTAATTTAGTGGGAACCCCGTATGATACTAAATAGTTATGACGTTATTTCAAGTCTGACTTTGAGACTGGAATGCTGTTTGGAATACCTTACTTTAGGAATCAGCAAGGAAAACCGGCTGATTTCTCGATTCCCGTGGATCTAGTCCACTTACCCACGACAAAGCGGTCACCCAAAAAGATGTTGTAGAGGTTTTGGGTTCTACATGCCGGATAACTCAGCCAGGGTCCAGGGTTCGAGTGTCCAAAGGTTCCTGGACAGGGTCCAGGGTTCGAGTCCCTGTTCGGGCGCCAATTTGTAGAGGTTTTGGGTTCTACATGCCGCACAACCATTAGATGTTAAACAACGGTTTATTGTGCACTGAATATGAATGCGAGCTACATGCTTCAAACAACGCCATGTCGCTTACAACAACAACAATGATACAGGCGGGAAGCCAGTTGCTTAGCAACTGGTGAACATGGTTACACAGCATCGCTGGAGGGTGATTACGCCTGCGGATAGATGTTAAACGGGGGTTACCTCGTGACAACGTGTTTACTTACCGTAACACCATTATCAACAGGGTCTTGCCACGTAATGTATTTGAAGCCAAGACGTTGCACCATCTTCGTCATCCACTCAACATAGTGCTGTTCAACTTGGTGAACGTCAGTGTAACCGTTATCGTCCATAAATTTCCTAATTTCTGGGCTCGACAACCTAATAGAACAAAAACCAAACACAAGTTGCAGTCGTCAGGCTGAAGACATAGACAAATAGATATGTCTGGTACAGTCTAGTATACATAGCAACGTTGTCTTGACCAACAAATCAAGGCAAGGACAAGACAAATCACAGCCAGACATGACTGTTACCATCTGGTATTCCATATTTTATTAGTAAACTAAAAAGTCTTGTTAGGGACCCACCGACCACACCAGAGGAGTCAAATATGTTGGTAACCACGGACGACGCTACAGGGGAAACAAGGATCAATGCCCTAACACAATATTTTTCCGTGCCTACCCAATTGTCCCCCTGGAAATTTACAGCATTAACTTCTACCTAAATGGTAAAAAAACAACTGGGACGTCAAACAGACAGTGCTTTCTCTGACCACCTATAATTTCACTATAAACTGGAGAAAAATGGGTGACAGTTGGAAGTGGGGATTTGTAACACGTCTAATCATGTATTAATCTTCATAAACCAGTAGGTGAAAAGAGGGGTGACATCTGGGAGTCGAGATTTGGAATAGACCTAATCACATATTGATCTTGAGAAACTAACTCATGAAAAGAGGAGAGACAGCTGACGTTGGGATTTGTAATAGACCTAATCACATATTAATCTTGAGACACAGCTGGAAGTTGGGATTTGTAATATGCGTATTCACATATTAACCTTGAAAAAAACCTGCTCGTGAAAAGACGGAAGACAGATGGAGTTAGGATTTGTAAGGGGCTTAATCACGTATTAATCTTGAGAAACCAACTCGTGAAAAGAGGGGAGACAGTTGAGAGTTGTAATTTGTAACAGGCCTAATCACATAGTAATCTTGAGCACCCACGCGGGCGAAATAAGGGGGTGACAACACTTAATCACAATAAACCCAGCTGGTGAAAAAAGGGGCGACAGCTGGCAGTCAGAATTTGCATTAAGCCTTATTGTTGTAGACACGGCTTCACTACCAGTGTGGTTACCTACCAAAGTCAAAATGGTGCATGCTGTTTTCCCATCCCCCTCCCAACCATTCATCCAGGCCACAGTGGAGGAGCTCCACATATTTGTGATGCCTGCACGAAATTTTATAACAGTTATGAGTCTCCAACGTTTCAAAGGCAGAAAACTACTGAAACTGAGTTGTATTACGGGGTTCTGAGGGACTGAAAGCAACACCTTTACCCCCCCCCCCTCCCCCCTTAGATCCCTTAGTTGGCTTTTCAGCTTCCATTCTGAATTCCAATTCTTGGTTGCTCCCACCAAAAACAAAATTCCTGCGAGTGCCACTGGTATGATACAGCCCCACTTAGCCCAGTTCGAGGAAGAAGCCAGAAGGATGGTAGAATTCATGGTTTATTTCCAGGGAGTGTTTATTGCGGTCTGTCCTTATGATATGTTAAGGAGAATTGGAAATTAGCCATCAGCAAAAATTATACACTAGAAATAACGTAATTCATTAAGCCATCTTTATGCACTTACGTTTCGTCGGAGTGGCATGACCCGGATTCGAACTGGCTACCCGGTTCGCCCCCAGATCACTTGCATAGCGCCTTAATCGCTATGGCCACATCCTCCACTGGCATCAAGATAACTCACTGAACCCGTTATTAAGGTCACAACCGTGACCAGGGCTCCATTCGACCGAATGTTCTCGGCCACAGACAATGGAGAGGGAATACAAATCATACACCCAATTGGCTCAACGAAGGAGAAATAAATAGACATTTGTCTATCTGTTTCTTATGATATGTTGGCAGTGCTTCAAGGATGCTCTAGTTTAGGCTGTGGCATGGTGGCATACTTAAGGAGGAGTTGTTGCTGGTTAGGGACTAGCTCTCACAGTGAAGCTCAAGGGGTTTGCTGGGCCTTTTATACCCAGAGCTGCAGCCAGCATCTACCACCGTAGTATTCCCATGAGCCACCTCTGCTAGTAGCCACGCCCTAGTGGCAGGCAAGGCCACTAGGGAGATCTTGCCCTTGGAGATTAGTGGTTAAGGTGGCTCACACTTTAACCACTGACATCCAAGGGCAAGACCATACATGAACGTGCATAGCATGACTGAAATACATTATCAATAGTAAAGAATACACATAATATGGAACCACAGCATCCGAGGACTGAAGCCCACTAGAACCCTAGCTTAGGTTGTAATACTAAATGTGGAAGGCAGTGGAAACTGTCGTTGCAATGAGCTGCCTAATTTGCATAAGTTGGTGAGGGCCCCATCCACAGCCTTAGAGGTTTTACCGATATCCCTAGCAGAGTTCGGGAGTGAGGAATCTCCCACAGAAATGTGCTTGGGAGAAACTTAGTAGAGCAGTGACATTTGCCTCCATATTGGCACCAGTATGGGTTTGGGAGGGCATAACTACAAGGTGCACTACATAAAAATGGAGGGAAAAACAACGGAAGAGCGGATTTCTTAGGCTTAAAATAACGTTGTTTTCTCCAACAACAAAAATCGCGCGTTTTAGGTCTAAGAAATCACTCTTCACAGCATCGGCTTCAGTATGACGCCCTTCTGTTTCTCTCTAAAGTGCCCCTTGCAGCTAACCCATTAAGGTCCCAGCATAAAGTTATATACAATAATACTACGTCGTGTCACTGCTCTATAGTTCTGCCAGTCACATCTAGGGGGAGCCAGGGGTTTTACCTGTGATTTTCAGATCAACTCCGTCCACGAAGGGGAAGTTATTTCGCATATCAGCCCAGTTTGGCTTTCCTCGTCTGCTAAGGATTGCTTAGAAAATACTGTCCAACGCAAATTAGAAAAAATAAATAAATGCAGCAAATAGGCGTAACTACTTGAGTGCCATCCAGTAGTTGGTCAAACAGGCTGTCTACCAGTCAGGAAAGTCAGAAAAAAATCCGGAAATTAGAAAATTAGGTCAGGAAGTCAGGATAAAAGTCAGGAAATTGAATGTTAGGTCAGGAATTTTCACCCCTGGTAAGTGAGGATGATATTATTTTCTCTTAAACAGGCTAATGTCGGGTAAAATAAAAATATTTCGAACTACACTTGGGTAACACATAGTATCTTTTAATTTTGGTTCGGCTTTTTTTTGTTTGTTTGTTAGGCCTAGTAGGGGAAATTAAGCCTATAGCTGAACAACCGCGTGCTGTTTATCACAAACTTTTTACTACGTTTTGTGTTTAGAAGTGCTTCTCTCGATTCATGACTGAATCTGTTAGGAGAGACGTTTTATTTTTAATATTGTGTTAATTTTTTTTACGAATTACACCCACCATTTTTGCACTTTTATTGCGAGTCGCGGAAAACAGTTTTGTGTAATTCGCGGTGGATTTGAGTATAAATCAGGCTTGACGTGTGTTTATTTTTGGGGTTTTGGTGGAAACCGGTAGTGTGGGAATGCAGAGGCAACAGGTTTTTTTTTTTTATTAACTGGCGCCCTCAGGAACCCTTAACTGGGAGCAACCACTCTTAAGGTTTTCTCTTAAAGAGTCAGTGAGTCAGGAAAAAGTTTTAAAATGTCAGGAAAAAGTCAGGAATTTTAAACTTGGTTTTTTGGTAGACACCCTATCGAAATACTGCCGTAACACGTGTTTCGCACGAGACGAGCCAGACGAGACAAAACTGCCTTCAATCTGGGTTTCATTACTAACCATGGTGGTCTCCCCTCGTCTCGTCACCCGAGTTATAATATTGGTCCTCGGTCTCATCGAGAGGAGCCAACCGAGAAATGGAGTTCACGTGATTTCATGACGACAAAAATGAATAGTCGGATTTGGGTGAAGGTTTAGCACTAAAGGTGTAACCGTTTCCAGAAAGCATTATAGACGGACGTTTTGCTGACAGAATAAATAATAATAAGAATTACAGCTTTTTTTTTTATTCGGGGGAGACAAAAGTGGATCACGACCAAACGAGACCTCGGACCTCTAGTCTCGTCTCGTCTCATCCACTACTGGTCTTGGTCTAGTTTCTTATATTTAACGTACTAGTTTCAATCTCACTTCGACACTCGATACGAACAGAGACCGAGACAGATCGCGTCTTTTGCGAAACACACTGGAAAAAAAAACAATGCAAATATTAACTCTATTGCTGTACGCCTTGGCTGCTTTGCTTGTTAAGTATAAGAAGAAGTGACAGCCAGTATCGTGCACAATTTAAAAGACCTCCAGGTGAAACTAAAAAACTTAACAACTTTAAAAAATTCATGGCAGTATCTGCCGAGTCACCAAATTCATAAAAACAAACCATTCATGCATGGTCCATGGCCTAAAGTTTTAAAATTTTAAAAAACTTCACTCAACTTCCGGGCGCCCATTAAGCAACATGTAGTATCAATAATTGGTACGTAACATATTTTTAAAATTTTTAAATTTGAAGCCTGGACCGTGCCTGAATGGTTTGTTTTTTCAAGTTTTAAGTGTTTAATTTTCATCTGAAGATGGGAGGTTGACCTCCCGAAACGTAGTGTCTTTTAAACTGTGCACCATACTGGCTGTCACTCCAATTCTTATCCGCTAAAAGTGCTGAAACTATTCAATTGCTTGTTAAGTCTTACCAACATCCATAGTAGACTTCGTCCATTCCCAAGTGAATGTAATCATCTTTAAGAACATCTCTTACTTCCGTAAAGAATTCTTCCATGAACCAATAGGTGAAATTATTAGTCGGGTCCAGAATTTCGTGGTCCGAATGGGGGACGCTATAGTTAGCAGTGCCTTTGATTAAGTTCCCGTCTTTGTCACGTTCACCGTAACATGGAGTTAACAATTCTAGAAGAAAAAAAGTTGATGTGTAAAATGAGAACACATGAGGACACTTTCTTGTACATCTTTCTTTCACTACGAAAGTGATGGAACTAAGTAGAAATAGTCAAAGTAGTGTTCAAAAGCTTAATATATTTCGAAGAAAAAAAAAGGACGAACGGCCATCAATTCAGAGCCTTCTAGCGACAGAAGCTGAAAACAAAATAATTTCAAAATCCTGGTTTAAACAGCCTAAAATCTTCTACAGTCATTCTTTATAGTGTTAGGAGTGTCAGAGCCAGGAATTGCGACACATGATTGCTAATTCATCAGTGGGGTGATCCTCCGTGTATTTTGGTTTACAGCAGGGTAGATTAGTAGGTAGTGACACTTTTACGAAAACGTGTTGTAAAATAATAGCTGCTTCCACCAACGGCACCAGAAGGCAGCACTTGTCTGGTTCTCGTAAGAGCCGAAACTTGAAATAAAAAATGGCGGAAAATGACGAAATACTCGAGCGTCGGCAGCATCCGAAGTTGAAGAACTTATTCTGTGTTCGATTCAAACTGTATAAAGTTCGTTACAATAAACGTAAACCACAGAAGAAGCTTCAGCGAATGAGCACGCTTCTCGGACGTTCTCGGAACACAAAACCATGCTTTACACTTAGCTCCACCCGTAACGGACACCTGTATTAAAATTGAATGATGGATTTAAAAAACAAAACTGGATCAGCCAGTTCTGATCTTTCTTAAAATTCTTTTAATGTCCCAGTCTAAATTATGACATATTTTAAGCGATTAATTTTGAATTCTTATCGTGATCAATTTGTTTTAGTGACGCTAAATAGTTTCGATTCCCATGATGCTTTGCACTTCCTGTTACTTGACGACAGCGCCCTCTGGCGGTAAATCGCTGAAAGCAGGTACCAGTTTCGTCCAAATGTTTACCGTTGTCTGAGAAAGAGTGTAACTCACAAACAAACAACACACAAGTCTGCACGCCTGGAAATGGATACTTACGTGGAAAAGCCTGTCCGAAGCCCATGGTGTGACCAGGAGTGTCGAATTCCAGAATTACTCGAATTCCTCGCATACGTGCATAATCGATGACATCTTGAATATCAACCTGAGTATAGATGTGTTTAGGTGTGTATGCTCCCTGTTGTAGAAATAAAAGTTGTAAAATCTTGTTAGACTAAATCACAACACTCAGGCCAAGTTCCCGAAAAATTCTACAATACAACGCCGTGCACATTAAGCACTCATGACAACGATGTAATGATAAAAGTTCAAGTGAAACATATTACACCGGAGAAATTTCATTTATTTAGACGGTATGTTATTTTACAAAGATATACCCTTAAGGTTAAAGAAACGGAAATTAACTGTAAATTTTAGTATCATATGCAGTAACACAATGGAGACAACATTGTGCATGGACAGCTAAGAATTGTGTTTCTTCCTTTAATACATGTTTCATGAAATTGTTCATTTGTTGTTCGTTGTTGGACGTGGAGCTTTATTACACACTAGAGGAAGGGAGCCGGTCATGAATTACGTTTATGGGGGAGCGCATTTACAATGCGGGCGCGAGGAGGGGAGAAGTGATTGTTCGGCCCGACGACTTGTCAGATTGAACCTTTATTGAGTTGATCGACCACTCATGCCTGCCTCCTGTTTCCATGCACGTAGAGTGGGAGAGTGCATTTTCAATGCGGGAATGAGGAAGGAAGAAGTGGTTTTCCTTTTAGCCTTCCCTTTTGCTTTAGCCTTCCTTTTAGCCTGCATCCAGGATTATAATGTAGATCTGCAAGCTAGTTGAGTTCAGTCTAATACACAATTAAAAAAAAAAAAATAAGTGGCCCAATGTGACCAGGTGTTATAGCCCTTAACATGTATCACATCAAAAACCCAAAACTGGTAAAAAGAACCGCCAAGTTCCGTATGGTTCGGCCCTTCAAAGGAGTGATATCAACACACCAAAACATTCGTCAAGTTAATCACACCAAATATTACTTTGGACGTTAAATGAAAACTAGAATATTGCTACCGAAAGTAGAAATTTACTAGTTTTCTTTTAACCTTCGAACTATTAGTCGGTGCGATTAACTTGACGAAACGTTTTGGTGTGTTGATATCACTCCTTTGAAGGGCCGAACCATTCGGAACTTGGCGGTCCTTTTTACCAGTTTTGGTTTTTAGTAAGGGCTATAACACCCGGTCACATTGGGTCACTAAGGTTTGTATTTTCGTGTAGGTCTCTGGGTCATCGTTTAATATGCTACACCCGTTTTTTTTCACCCAGCGACGGACGCAGAGATCGATTCGGAGTAACCCACACAATCCAACCTCATTAAACTAAACTAACGAAAACAAAGTTAATGGCTTATTAGAAGTTAGCAGTGAGATGACCCTGGAGGGACATGTCAAGGTCATTCACTCACGCATGGCTAAATAGCCCCAGACCACTACCAACTTATTATTGAAGGAATGTTCATTGCTACAAAATGCTGGCCCCTGATACGGACTTCTGACTCACCCAGTATATACACGGTTATGATAAAATTCACTCTTGAGTGCACAACATGGTCGGTATATGCTTTATTTGGCCGGGTTTGGCCGCTCGTCAATTTACTTTTCGTTTTCATACCATGTTGCAATGCCACGGAAGAAGAAAATCGATGTTCTTCTTAATAATCTAAATAATTTGTGTAGCAGCAAGGAAACACGCCACAAACAGAGCAATATTTCAGTTCGGCACAGAAAGATATAGGGAAATTGTCCTACATTTCCTATACTTTTCTGTGCCGGACTGAAGTATTGCTCTGTTTGTGGCGTGTTTCCTTGCTGCATTTCACGATTTATAGGAGCTTTATAGGAATCTTATAAAAAAATATAAAATATAGGAAATATAGGAGGACTGGGAGCCCTGACATAACCTTGTTATTATACATTTTGGACGTTGCTTGCATTATTACGGTAGCGATAGTATCCGGCTTCCGGTTCTTGGCCAGACCACGGTGCACCAGTCCTATTATTTTTGGTACCAAACGTAATATTACCGGAGGCAGTAAGATTGACGGACCATGACCAGAATAACGTTAGGAAGGGTACCTTTCCTTCTTTTCGATTCGTGGTTGTGCTTAGCCCGAATTTGTGTTTTCCCGGTGTTCGAACAACCCCGGTTTATAATAATAATAATAACGTTTACCACGGAGTGGAAGGGCGGCAGAAGGGGTGTGAGACCACTTACTCTGCTCCTGCGATAGGAAAAAAAAAGGAGTAAAGAAAAAGAGTTACAGGGAAGAAGGTAGAGGGCATTTCAGAAATTTGTGTAATGGTTCCTTGCGTAGTTTTGAGTGGAAACCATAAAGCGTTGGTGCACCAACAGTGTCTCTGCTAAGTGCATTCCAAATGGGAATAATGCGAAGGGAGAAAAAATTTCTGCGGCAATTCCTGTGGGAGATAGGAAACACTAGTTTCCAGTCGTGGCCACGTGTATTAATAGCCTGGGGAGCTAGATAAAAAAATGGTAGATCAACCCTGAAAAGCCCACGGAGAATCCTGTAGACGAGGATGAGGTCAAACCTCAATCTACGAAGTTCAAGGAGTTAAAGGCCGGATTTTTCCAACCGTTCTGCATAACTAAGCTCTCGGAATCCCGGCAAGTTCTTCGTAAATCGACGTTGTACTCGTTCGACACGGTCGATGTCCCCTATAAGGTACGGCGACCAAACCGGGGTAGCGTACTCAAGGATGGGCCTACAACCCTAGAAAGTATTGCTTGGCTCATGACTACTATTTACAGTAGTTACTTATAAGTTGTAACTTACCTCTGTTGTCAGATTGGGAAATCGTTTGCTTTCAAATGGGAAAGACTGATCATCAACGATGTGCCAGTGGAACACGTTCATTTTATTCCATGACATGGCATCCTGGAAGTTAAGAAGGATTAAAAATAAAAAATAAAAGAAATATTACCATGCCTGGTAGGAGTTCTGATGTTCAAGAAAAATATTAGTTTGGTAATAGATTATAACACGTAGTAGCAGAAAAAAAAAACTACAACTAAAAGAATCTTCCTTAAGGAGGGAATTTCACTTGGATGTTACGAAATAGGTTTCTTTAAAAAAACAATGAATAAAACTGAAAACCGGTGAATACAGCTTTTTTATTCAAATGTTGGTCATCGTGGTTAAGGGGTGGTTAAGGGGTTAAGGGGCAACAACAGTCAGCACATTTGCCTGAAGAAACTGATCTACTCGATGACTGAAATTAGTGGGCAAAATAACTCTGCCAAATTAGTGTGCCATGTACAGTGTCGTAAGGCTGGCTGCACATTAAACGTGATATTTGGTCTCACGACAGGACATTTTGTCTCGACTTGCTGCAGACGTCTCCACAACCATAGCAATGTGCTCAGCGCCACACACCGGAAACGACATTGTTGCGAAACTCCTTAGGCGTCTCAAGACAAGGCGAAGTTCATTCTATCTGCGCACGCGTTACGCACGAGGCTGGCCGCACACCAAATTAGATATTTGGTCTCACGACAAGACATTATGTCGTAACCTGTCTCAACATGCTGCAGACGTCACCAAAACCATAGCAATGAGCTGAGCGCCACATATGGGATGCGACGTTATCGCGAGACGTGTTTAGGCGTCTTTAGGCGTCTCACGACAACAAAGCGAAGCTCCTTCTAGTTTCATCTCGTGGGTACTCTCCACCAAATGCGACGTTTTGTCTTGCAACGTCTCGTCGCGAGGCAATTGTCTAATTTGGTGTGCGGCCACCCTAGTGCGGCCAGCCCTAATGGTGGCGGCATACCAAAGTCGACAAAACGTCGTTGCAAGACGAAACGTCGCGAGACGTTGCATCTGATGGAGAGACCTCCGTCACACGAAACTAGAAGGAGCTTCGCCTTGTTGTCGACTGACGCCTAAAGACGTCTCTCGACAACGTCGCATCCGGTGGCCCTGAGCTCATTGCTATGGTTTTGGAGACGTCTGCAGCATGCTGAGACAGGTTACAACAAAATGTCCTGTCGTGCGACGTTTTATCGACTTTGGTGTGCGGCCACCCAAACTGCATCGATGGGGGTTGCGGCCGCCAGCCTGCACACACCATCGAGAGGGCAGGGGCAACTTTTAGCGAAATGGAACAGTCAGCTTTTTTAGGACTTTTTTCCTGGCCCTTTCTAAGCTTCTCTCCCACCCCCCGACCCTTTTACAGTGCCTCACCAACAAATATCGGCACAAAAAACCATTTTTTTTCCACAAAAAAAGGGCATTTTACGAAAAGGGCAGAGGAAATGCCACCCCCTGCCCCCCTCCTGTGCACACCAATGTGGAAGAAAATGCAGTTTTTAAGTCACTAAAAAAAACAGTGCTTATATTAACACCTTCAGGACGGGAGCGTGGAATTATACCGGCACGGAGTTACGTTAACTCCGGAATTTTCTTAAATTCTGACCCCTGTGTTGGACCCAGAATTACAGTAACTCCGGATTCGTGATTTGCTTTAAAAGTGTCTGAACTAATCCGGAATTGTGGTAACACGGAATTACCGTAACTATTGTCTAATATGGTTGCGGTTTCTGATGTTATATGTATAGCCGCGCGGCAGCGCGAGCGAGTCAGGGACGTTATTTAATCATCAATAAAATCAGGAGTTAGGGTAACTCGAGTTACCACAATTCCGGATTGTTTCAGACGCTTTTAAAGTAAATCACGAATCCGGAGTTACTGTAATTCCGGGTCCAACACAGTGGTCAGAATTTAAGAAAATTCCGGAGTTAACGTAACTCCCTGTCGATACAATTCCGGCGCCCCTTCAGGACGTACGACAGAGATGTCGTTTATTTTTTTTAGGGACTTAGGTGGGCAGTGCGATTGAATCTCTCAACCTTGTGGCTTGGAGCCCACGGCCCTAACCACTAGGCTGGCTTGTTTCTCCCGGGTTCGCGGGGAAGCCGCATGAAACTCGCTTTCGTCCTAGGACTTAGATTTTGGCACTTTTGCGTGGGCGTATGTCCTTGGCATTGAAGGGGTTTACCGACTGCTTAATAATAAATAATAACAGTACTTTCGTTACTATTCGTTAGGCCTACTTGCAGTTTTTTAAGAAGCCCCTCTGTCGTATATCCCAGCCATTGTACTAAGAGATACTTGCACGATTGGAGATTTCTCGAGACAAATTCTCAATTCTCGGTTCTACCCCCACCCCCATCTCTTTCTAGACTTCGTTGTGCTTCTAAAATTTGTGGTAAAGTTCAAAATTGGGCAGGCTCATTCACACAAGCATTAGCGAGCTTTAAATACCGTAAGGCTCAGAGATAATTTAAAATGTGGAAAAAATAAAATTAGCTTACCAAATTCTTCTTGAGGATGGACAATGGCTGGAAGTGTCTTGCAGTATCAAGCAGAATTCCACGGTGGCTGTAGCGGGGGTAATCTTTGATGGTTGCCTGGTTGATCACCAGCTGGAAATTTACAGAAGTTACAGTTAAAGCAACATCCAGCCTGCCTTATAACCTTCCGCCTGCCGCACAACACCCACGCGACGATCACATCCGCGTATTTACCACAGCTAAGGTCAACTGAGACGGTAGCTTCGTTCCTCGCAGCGCAAAACGTAGCTACTGTCTCAGTTGGCATTGCGCCTAATAGTCCAGCAAGCGTGAACCCATTGATTGTGTCGTCAAAAACCGGAATGATTCTTGTATTTTAAAATCACAATTTATAATTGTATAGACTAGTGTCTTATAATTTTGCTTCAGCGATCTATTGGAATAATTAATTTTAATTTTTACTACATTAGCCTTCTAGATTTTTAATCTCATAGTCATTACTAGCAAAAGATTAAAATTAATACTACGCACACACAGATAAAAT
>JAHWFP010178332.1:0-11756 GCA_023313725.1 Lithobius niger | reverse complement strand
GAAGACTGCAGTGGTCATCCCGATTGTAAAACCGGGCAAAGACCCTACTTTTCCTTCCAGTTATCGCCCAATCGCTCTGACTAGCTGTGTCTGTAAACTTATGGAACGGATGGTCAGTGAGCGGTTGGTGTGGGTGTTGGAATCACGGGGATTCTTATCTGTGTCCCAGTGTGGCTTTCGACGGTTTCGGTCAACTATCGATCATCTAGTTGCCCTTGAATCAGATGTGAGGGAGGCTTTTCGCCTGCGTCATCATCTGGTTCAGGTTTTCTTTGACTTGGAGAAGGCGTATGATACGACGTGGCGTTATGGGATTCTCCGTAATCTCTATAACTATGGCTTGAGGGGACAGATGCCACTGTTGCTTTCTGCTTACCTCTCAGGCCGTTCTTTTCGCGTTCGTGTCGGGGCGACTCTTTCCCGCCCGTTTGTCTTGGAGAATGGTGTGCCTCAAGGTGGTGTTCTTAGTGTCGTCTTGTTTGCTATAGGGATCAACCCCATTGCTCAGCAAGCTGCTGTTCCCCAGTCATTGTTTGTCGATGACTTCGGCCTGCGCTTTCGGGCAGCTCGCATGCAGACCTGCGAGCGGCAGCTACAGCTGGCAATTAACAAAGTCCAGACCTGGGCGGTAAGTAATGGTTTCCGGTTTTCTCCGGACAAGACTGTGTGCATCCACTTTTGCCGCCAACGAACACTGCACCCGGATCCTTGCCTGTACTTGGGGCAGGCACAAATTCCTGTTGTCCCACAGGCACGTTTCCTGGGTCTGGTGTTCGATTCCAGGTTGTCTTGGCTTCCACACTTACGCCAGCTTAAAGACAAGGCTTTGCGGGCGCTTAACATCTTGCGGGTCCTGTCGGGCACTTCATGGGGTGCCGATCGCGCTGCCATGTTGCGCCTCTACCGAGCCCTTGTCCGCAGCAAACTTGATTATGCGTGTATGGTCTATGATTCGGCTAGTGACTCCACTCTCCAGATGTTGGACACAGTGCATCACAGTGTCCTGCGTGTGGCGACTGGGGCTTCTCCAGTGGTCAGCCTCTATGCTGAGGCCTCGGAGCCACCTTTGGCCATTCGTCGGCGACAGCTTGCCATTCAGTATGCTGTGCGTTTGCGTGCTGTGCAATCCAGTCCTGCTTGGTCCATGGTTTTTGGGCCAGACTTGCGAGTCGGTAGACGCAGGGTGGGTAAGGGTGATTTCCGCGATAGGCTCCAGCAGTCCTGTCACGAGATAGCTTTTGAAATGCCCTGCGTCTTGAGGCTTGAGAGAATGCCAGTTGCCCCTTGGCTTGTCCCAGGTGGCAGTTTCATTTTTGCTCTGGCGTCCCTCCCGAAGGGTTCCACTCTACCAGCAAGGTACTTACAGGAGTTCCGGCGGCTGAGTTCTCAGTACGCCGGTTATCAGCGCCTGTTTACTGATGGGTCGAAGTCTGACGTTGGCGTGGCGTGTGCTTGTGTGTGTAAGGGTGTAACGGTTGCCCATCGCCTTCCATCAGGCTATTCTGTGTTCTCTGCAGAGCTTTTGGCTCTTGGTTTGGCGGTGGAATGGATCCTTGACCTTCAGGGCACGCATTTCATTGTCTTTAGTGATTCCATGAGTGCCCTGGAGTCCTTGGCGAATTACAATCCTCGGAACCCCTTGACACAACGTGTCCAAGCTTTGCTTTCCCGCTTGCCTGGCCAGCGGAAAACCGTGCTTTTCTGCTGGATCCCGGGCCATGTTGGGATAGCAGGGAATGAACAAGCTGATTCTGCTGCGAAAGGGGCCCTTTCTGGCCCTCTCGGTAGGGATCTCAGCCTTGTTCCCTCAGATGCCTTTCCAACTCTGCGTCTGAGGTTACACGCTTTTTGGCAAACCTTGTGGGACAGACAAGACGGTAATAAGTTAGGGGCCATTAAAGGCACTGTCGAGGGGTGGCACTCGGCGTGTCGCCGCAGTCGCCGTGAGGAGGTTGTGTTGGCCCATTTGCGAATTGGTCACACCCGGCTTACTCACTGTTTCCTTTTGCGGGGGGTTGACCCTCCTGAATGTTCTTGGTGTCGACGGCCACTTACGGTCCGGCACTTACTTGTTGATTGTCGCCATCTTGATGGTGTTCGTCGTCGGTTCCATCTTCCGCATGACATTGCGCGTCAGTTGGGCGATAAGTCTGTCCTCCTGTCCGGTGTTTTTCAATTTTTGCAGGAGGTACAGATGTATGACAAGATTTAGATTAGGGGTTTGAATAACATCTCTGTAATGTGTGGTGCAGTGGCAACCCGGACCACTGCACTGTGACTGAGGTTGGCGCTAATGACCAAGTTGTCGACGCGCCATTAAGCCTCAATCCCCCCCCCCCTCCTATGCCGGTCACTATAAAATTTACATTTTTTATTTCACTTTCGTGACGCATGTTTGGTCCTATGCCGGTCACTATGAAATTTATGCTTTTTTTTAAAAGTAAAAGTACTATATTTCTTACTTTGTGACGTGTGTTTGGTCCTACGCCGGTCACTTTTAATTTCCTTTTTATTTCATTCAAATTTCTTGACGCATGTTTGGTCCTATGCTGGTCACTTTTGAATTTATTACACTTTTAATTGCTTTTTGCCATTCCCAATTCCTCGTGCGCCGGACATTAACTTTCGGCTGCTCATCGTACATCTTATCGCTCATCTAACTGCTCAGTTGTTCTTTAAAAAAAATTCAAAGCATTAATTATTTCAATTTTAATTTCCTAATTTCACTTGTTTGTTACTGATCGTTTATGATCTCTAGTTTTCCGTAATAATATGCAAAAGTTTTTTTTATTTTTTGCCAGTTTCTTTCGTTTTGAACGATTAAAGTTTGAGTATTTCAACCTCTTTATTTTCGTGAGCTTTGGTCAAGTCTTGCGACCTTTACCTCAGCCAATTTCCTTCTTGCTGAGAAATTGAACTTAAGACTATTTTCGCAAAAGTGAATGTTCCAGAATCTAACTGTATTGTTTAGCTTGCATTTGAATGGATGCTTGTTTACTTCTGCTTTCCCTGGGAGATAGAGGGAAATTTGTTATGAATAGATCGAACTGGATTTTTCTAGGTCAGCATCCGGCATGAACGTATGCCTTTTGTATATGGGTATTAAAGACTTATTGTGGGAGGAGTAGTTACGGAAGAAACTTCGAGATGCTGAATAGGGGTAATTATTTTCGTGGAAGGGTCAAGAGACCCACTACATCAAGGACGGAAAGGCCCTTTAAAACCTAAGGACCCGCTCCGTAATTTTTCTGTGACCATTCATTCTCTCAACCTGCTACCGCCTGTGATGTTGGACGAAAACATTTCGCGTAATGCCTTAGACTATTTTTATTGTAGTGCCCGAAGTATCCTTGCTACGTTCCACAATGAACTAGCGGCAATAGTGAACTTGACAATTCATTATTATACATACTGCAGATCACCGACCCCTGTCATATGTCCTCATGTGGAAGCTGGCAGATGTCCGCCGACATTTGCCTACCCCGGAGAGGACATTTCCTCGTTCCTTTGGCGGAACCTGTTTCAGCAAGCACGTTTATACTCCTTTCGTTATGGCATTCGCTTCTCCGAGCCCCCCCATCCAGGAAAGCCGCGTTGATCGCTCTGATCAAACGTTTGGACACTTTCGTCGTTGTTCGCAAGCCAATGGATTTTATTGTGAACACTCAAGAACCTTCTGTTATTTACCCTTCGCCGAGCCGGGTGAAGAATTCTTCTTTTACGCCCGGGCCGTACTAGCTGAGGCCGTGTGCGGGTATGCTATACCCCACACAATGCAACTCGTGCCCTTTGTACAAACATGTGGAGCTCCCAGTGTTTCCCCCGGGTCCTGTTTCAGACCCGATCCGTACTCCGCCTACCATAGCCGTCGTCGCCGTGGACGTCGATGCAGTACCTGACGGAACCTGAACCCGTGGAAATTTTCCTGGATAGTCCGGCGTCTCCAGATTCACCCGCGCCTGGAGATAATTAAAAGGTAAGAATTAATTTGATTCCCATCATTTATATTGAAACGCACAAGTAAATATTGCTAATACTACCAACGAACTCATTATTGTACCTGATTTCCTGAACTTTCAGCCAAATTTCAGTTTATTTGTTATGCAAGCTTTCTTGCATAAAAAAAAACTATTTGTATCTCCTATAACATTTTCACCACAATTTTATACATGCTTGCTAGATTTTCTTGATAAAAAAAAAATATTTCTAGTTTTATTTTAATCTATTTTCTGTTCCATTGACCGAAATTCTGAACATTTTACTGGTTTAGTTAGGCTGCCTAGTGATGCATTCCTTACTGTTTCCGCGTTAGCAATATTTATTCTGGCACCAATCTATCCTGCGTGATTTAGTAGTTGGAGATCTCTGGCTGCTTGCCAAGAGCTACCCAAGCTTTAATTAAAATAATTAACATTGATACAGATGATGGTCCGTGAACTAATTGTTCCGTGTATTACAGAATTTTGTATTTTAGTCATTGGTTTGCTTGTTACTTGGAGAAAATCTCTGATTACTTGCCAAGATTGAACAAAGTATTTAATTTTAATTTCTGCAACTTATTTAGTAAAAAAAATTGTCCGATTAATCAATTTTCTCTAGTTGCTTTCTGTATCAATTTTACTTGTCCTAAAACGTAACTGGGGTTAGCAACGCTACAATGATAAATCTATGTTTAAATTTATACTTTTAAACTGTTATTTCCCTGAAGTTCTATAATTCAGTATTTGGGAGATGCTAGCCATAATTTTAAACAATCTTATAGGGTAGTCAATGAAAATTTCGTGTATCTAAAATCGTGTTAACTCATAATTATATCGATAGGGGGGGGGGGATTGAGGCTTAATGGCGCGTCGACAACGATAGGCTAGATGGTTTCTTCACCTATATTTACAACACTGAGTTAATTCTAAACAATTGCAGAACGTATTTTGGTAAAATACCTTTAGATCAATCTCCAACTATCTACGACAGCAGCGTAAATTTTCGTTTCTTTAATATTCTTAATTTATAATGCTAGTTTACTGTTTGCATGAACAGTATGTTTTTATTTCAGCTAAAATAGTTTGAAATGTTTTCCTAAGTTCTGGAAGTAACGAAAGTATTTGTTATTTTCAGGTTCTGATGAAACAACTGTGTGGAGAAGATTTCTTCTGGTTTCTTTAGAACGCGACCAGTTCCCTTAAGGATATCGTGCATTGGCCTTGGCCTATAATTCGTATTTTTTTTAAACTCATGTACCCAAAAATATTATCATTCAATTAAACAGTTAAATCCATTTTTCTTCCTGACTAAGTTATTTCCTATGTTTAAATAGTTAAGGTTTGAAATTGTACTTGACTCGTAATTTCATGTCTGTGTTAGGAATTGCGCTACAGTTTCAACGCATTAACGCAATTCTTAGTATTGCTTTTGAGATTTACAGTACAATTTGAAATTGGAAATCGGTAGTTCTACCGATAGGCTATGCTCGCTATGAAACTTCAGTTGTTTATCAATGATTTATTTCTACATGTCAATCGTGAGCCAGGAACAGTGCACTTTGCTTTCGATTAATTTTTACCAATTGTTTATTTAGTTGATGCTTTCTGAAATCAGCAATTTTAATTTTATATGCTATTAATGCGTTTTGCGTTTACGATCTTTGTTTGTTTTGGTTCTGAACTGGTATAATTTATTCGATGAAAGTGAAAGCAATGATGTCAAGAGTTTTCCTGTCTTATGATTGGCTTACTAGCTTAACCATGTGTTGGTGACGTATGCATCTATAGGGTTCGCAACCACACCGCACGGGGTGAAAATTACCAGTTCCAGACACCATCTTGGCTTTACGAAAACCTTGTTATAAGTCTCCGGCATTTGCTTCAATTATGTACCTTAATAATTGCTTAAAACCGTAAGTTTCTTGTCGAATGTGCTTTATAAGAGTCTAAAGCACCCTCGTGGTATATTTGTTTAAAGTTTTAACTTGATTTATTTCGAAAATTCGTGATTTTCCAATCGCTTGTGCTATGCGTTCTCAACAGTCAACTTCCCTTTCTCCGGTCTGTCATCGGCGCTTCGCTTAGGCGTTACCGACGCGAACCGCCGATCGACTGACTAGTTAGAAAAAATGTATTGATGCTTAAATGCTTTGAATTTATTGAAAACATGTTAATAATATATAACCGGAACCTAGTCCAAGCATTTTAACTAATTTATTTAAATTTTCTATCGATTAATTTAGCTCAGAAAAGCAAAACCACGTTGCGTGTAGTTGTACTGCCTTTCTCCCATGTTAACGGCCCATATGGCAGGCAAATGCTATAGGCTACTATTTTATTTACTCTTCGTCAACCTTTGCCTCATCCAATTGACGTGAACGGGTATTATATGAATCTGTGGCACCCCTCTGGCGCTGCAAATTTAATTCGAAATCTAGTTTTTTATGCCTATCCTTGTAAAAATCCACCCAAACGAGCTTTGGGACCCGTTTTAATTTTAGCTGGTTGTTGCTTTGTTGTATCGTCTACATTGGATGGAGCGAAGTTTGGTACACAAATTTCAGACGCATGGTCTGTTGGATCCAATAATAACTCTGAAATATATTCTTTTAATTTAAATCCTTCTCCGACAATTCTCCGTTAATGTATTCTGCTACATCCAAATCTGAAGCTCCTTTATATGGCATAGGTAGGTTATTTTGTCAAAGAAACCAAGGACGAAGATTATTTATGTGGCATCGCACAATTTTCGTTGGATCTAGGAAATAGACTACTCGTACAATTACATCATTTATAAATGCCATTACTCTGTACGGCCCTGTGTAAGCCAAGCCCTTTGCAATTTCGACGAAATTTGTCTAATTAAAATAAAATTTTTCAAAAGCACGTAATCGTCCACAAGAAATCTATACGGACGTGCAGGTTTCTTGTAAAATTTCTGTTGCTTGACCACTAATCTCCAACTGTGTTCGAATGCGATTTCGAATGCCGCACGCAGTCTAGATTCTAGTCGAACGACTGTATTGTCTGCATCATAGCAGATTTGAGGGGGTTCAAATGCCAACGAACTGGGTAGCCTAAATGCATAACCATGATGAAGAAAATGACTACTTAATAAGGTAGAGGAATTGGCAATGCATTTAGCGACATCGTAACCATGGGTAAAAATCTACACCAGTCATTTTTGCATTGTGATGATATTTTGCGCATAACTCTTTCTACGCATTTATTGCTCTTTCTTGCTTCGACTTTTCCGCCAACCCACGCAGTGAGTGTTAGGCGTGAAATTTATTCGTTTTATTTGAAATAAATTTGCCAATTTTGCCATAATTGTATTAACAAATTTGCTACCAAAATCCGAGGAGACCACCTGTGGCGCCCCAAAACGTGAGATTAGTCTAGTAAACAGCTTATGAGCAACAGTTTCGGCCTTCTTATTAGGTAAGGCTACGGCAATAATGTATCTTGAAAAATTATCCACACAAGTTAGAATCCAGGAACTTCCAGAATCACTAGTATGGAGGGGACCTATTAAGTCCAAGCTCCAGGAAATTCCAGGCCTTTGGACAGGTTTAAAAGCCCTGAAACGAGCCTTAAAAGGTTTATTTGGTCTATTGTATTCTTGACACTCTGAACAAGTCTTAACGTAATTCTCTACGTCTTTAGCCATGGTAGGCCAAAAGCAATATAGCTGTATTAAATCCAAAGTTCTTTGTCCGCCATGATGCCCAGCCTCTGGTGTTGAGTTGTAGTCCCTTATGCAAAAATTTACACTACTATATACACTGTAATAGTGTAATATACTACTTAAATTATTGCAAGGTAGCAATGGCAATCACGCAACAGTATATTGCAAACACAGTTCCAAATAAAAATATTTTAAAAATATTTTAAACTTGTCACATTTTTTTTAGTAGGCTAGTAGTACAAGGCTTTATAAAACACAGTTCATGCTCACCACTACAGAAGCTGAAGCTGCTGCTGAAGGATAGTAGGCCTCCAAAGACTTACCAACTGATGGTGTTCCATTTAGGGTTAATAATTCAAGCAGATCCAAAACTAGGTGCAACTTATAATACTTGACTACAGGTAAGCACAGGTAGAAGAAATTACTAGGCTAATCAAACAACAGTACGCTGAAGAGCACTAGGTTGAAGACACAAGGCTTAAAAAAACTAGGCCTTCGAAGAGTACTAGGCTTACCCAAGCCATAACAGTATTTTAGCCTAATAAAAGTCTTCAGTAACTACACATTCAATAATTTTCACCAAAAGGCTTGAAAAAGAATAAAACACAGTTCTAATGCACAGCTAAGCACAGTTCTACTATACACGGTAGCAATGGTACGAAGTAGAAGTGATACTATTGTAGTAAAAGGCATAAATTCTTGAAAAAAAAGTTTAAATTCTTGAAAAAGGTGTAAAAAAAAAGGATAGCACAGTTCAAAAAGCACAGAAGCGATGAAGAAAATCAATTTAGGGTCGAAATAGTCTTAATTCAGAAGAATAGCACAGTAGCAATGATAAAAATATAACACAGTTCGAAAATTTTAATTCGAAGTAGGCTTAATTTAGGCATAACTAGTATGCTTACCAAAGGGTCCATGAAGCTGTAGCTGTAGCAGAAGAAAAGTAGGCCCAAAATAGGCCTAAGTAGAAGAGGGTTACATCCATAGGCTTAATAAAAACTTGAAGCACAACTTGCGATGGTGTAGGCCTAAAGTAGGCCTAAGGAGGGCCGATGCACCACTTGCTAAGGGTAAAAGTAGTCCTAAGTCCACACCAGAAGTAACCAGTCCAAGTTAGGGCTAAAGTAGGTTTATTCCGGTCCACGCGGGCAGTACAGTGGTTCAGTTAAAGGGGGGGGGGGGGAGATGAGGCTTAATGGCGCGTCGACAGCTTGGTCATTAGCGCCAACCTCAGTCACAGTGCAGTGGTCCGGGTTGCCACTGCACCACACATTACAGAGATATTATTCTAACCCCTAATCTAAATCTTGTCATACATCTGTAGCTCCTGCAAAAATTGAAAAACACCGGACAGGAGGAGAGACTTATCGCCCAATTGATGCACAATGTCATGCGGAAGATGGAAACGACGACGAAAACCATCAAGATGGCAACAATCAACAAGGAAGTGCCGTACCGTAAGTGGCCGCCGACACCAATAACATTCAGGAGGGTCAACCCCCCGCAAAAGGAAACAGTGAGTAAGTCGAGTGTGACCAATGCGCAAACGGGCCAACACCACCTTCTCACGGCGACTGCGGCGACACGCCGAGTGCCATTCCTCAACAGTGCCTTTAATAGCTCGTAATTTATTGCCGTCCTGTCCATCCCACGAGGCTTGCCAAAAAGCATGTAACCTCAGACGCAGAGTTGGAAAAGCGTCCGAGGGAACAAGCCTGAGATCCCTACCGAGATGGCCAGAAAGGGCCCCTTTTGCTGCAGAATCTGTTTGCTCATTCCCACCTATCCCAACATGGCCCGGGATCCAGCAGAAAAGCACGGTTTTCCGCTGGCCAGGCAAGCGGGAAAGCAAAGCTTGGACACGTTGTGTCAAGGGGTTCCGAGGATTGTAATTCACCAAGGACCCCAGGGCACTCGTGGAATCGCTAAAGATAATGAAATGCGTGCCCTGAAGGCCAAGGATCCATTCCACCGCCAAACCGAGAGCCAAAAGCTCTGCAGAAAACACAGAATAGCCTGATGGAAGGCGATGGGCAACCGTCACTCCCTTACAAACACAAGCACAAGCCACGCCAGCGTCTGACTTCGACCCATCAGTAAACAGCCGCTGATAACCGGCGTACTGAAAACACAGCCGCCGGAACTCCTGTAAGTACGGTGGAGGTAGAGTGGAACCCTTCGGGAGGGACGCCAGAGCGAAAATGAAAATGCCACTTGGGACAAGCCAAGGGGCTACTGGCATCCCCCCAAGACTCAAGACGCTGGGCATTTCAAAGGCTATCTCCTGACAGGACTGCTGGAGCCTATCGCGGAAATCACCCTTACCCACCCTGCGTCTACCGACTCGCAAGTCTGGCCCAAAAACCATGGACCATGCAGGACTGGATTCCACAGCACGTAAACGCACAGCATACTGAATGGCCAGCTTTCGCCAACGAATGGCCAAAGGTGGCTCCGAGGCCTCAGCATAGAGGCTGACCACTGGAGAAGTTCGAAATGCCCCAGTTGCCACACGCAGGCCACTGTGATGCACAGTGTCCAACATCTGGAGAGTCGAGTCACTAGCCGAACCATACACCATGCACGCATAATCAAGTTTGCTGCGGACAAGGGCTCTGTAGAGGCGCAACATGGCAGCGCGATCGGCACCCCATGAAGTGCCCGACAGAACCCGCAAGATGTTAAGTGCCCGCAAAGACTTGTCTTTAAGTTGGCGCAGGTGTGGAAGCCAAGATAACCTGGAATCGAACACCAGACCCAGGAAACGTGCCTGTGGGACAACAGGAATCTGCGCCTGCCCCAAGTACAGGCAAGGATCTGGGTGCAGCGTTCGTTGGCGGCAAAAGTGAATGCACACAGTCTTGTCCGGAGAAAACCGGAAACCATTACTGACCGCCCAGGTCTGGACTTTGTTAATCGCCAGCTGTAGCTGCCGCTCGCAGGTCTGCATGCGAGCTGCTCGAAAGCGCAGGCCGAAGTCATCGACAAACAATGACTGGAGAACAGCAGCTTGCTGAGCAATGGGGTTGATCCCAATAGCAAACAAGATGACACTAAGAACACCTCCTTCAGGCACACCATTCTCCAAGACAAACGGGCGGGAAAGAGCCGCCCCGACACGAACACGAAAAGAGCGGCCTGAGAGGTAAGCGGAAAGCAACAGTGGCATCCGTCCTCTCAAGCCACAGTTATAGAGATTACGGAGAATCCCATAACGCCAGGTCGTATCATAAGCCTTCTCCAAGTCAAAGAAAACCTGAACCAGATGGTGACGCAGGCGAAAAGCCTCCCTCACATCCGATTCAAGGGCAACCAGATGATCGATGGTTGACCGAAAACGTCGAAAGCCACACTGGGACGCAGATAAGAATCCGCGTGATTCCAGCACCCAGACCAACCTCTCACTGACCATCCGTTCCATAAGTTTACAGACACAGCTAGTCAGAGCGATTGGGCGATAACTGGAAGGAGCAGTAGGGTCTTTGCCCGGTTTCTTAATCGGGATGACCACTGCTGTCCTCCACGCTGCCGGAACAGAGCCTTCTGCCCACACACGGTTGAACATCTCCAGCAAGAACTGCTGGGAGGCAAGAGGCAGATGTTTCAACAGCTGATAGTGTACATCATCAGGCCCTGGGGCGGAGTCATGCGACTTGGACAAAGCGGAAACAAATTCCTGCCTGGTGAACGGTAAATTGTACTCCTCTAGCCCATCGGAGCGAAAGTCTAGAGGGTGAGCCTCTTCACTACGCTTTATTCTGAGGAAACCAGGATCATAATGGTTATCACTCGAAACCTGCGCAGACGCAAGACAGTCGGCGATATCCGGCACAGAAGAGATCACGGTATTCGCCACCTTCAGCTGTGACAGCGCTTAAAGGCTACAAAGTTGTCAGCAGTTGGGCTGACTGTAAACGCACGCAACGCTCGACGGCGGGCCTGAATGGCCTGCCCGCAAGCAGGTGTCCACCACGGAACAGGAACCCGCCGCGGCTGAGTGGACGTACGCGGGATAGTAGCATGAGCAGCAGCAAGGACCACGTCAGCGAAATGAGTGGAAAGTTCATCCACATCAGAAAAGTCCTCAA